>JAANSK020298690.1:0-10127 GCA_011763485.2 Isoetes engelmannii
TAACCATGTGACGTTGACCTTTGACCACCCATGTGACCTAACGTCCACTAGGGTAATGTCCACATTAGGGTTAACAACGTTGTTCCAACAGCTTTTTGGGATAGTAGTGGAACAAAAGCTACCTAGATGGGCTGAAGAGTATGCCATTAGAGCCAATAAACCAGCTGGTTTTTGTGCTGGTTACTCCACTCTAGACCATTTAGCAACAATACAAGAAGCTATAGAGGAATCTAAAGGATTAAATAAGGCAAGGTATGCATGTTTCGTGGATATAAAAAGAGCCTTTGACACTATCTCAGAACTTATGGATAGGCTTGATGCCATTAATGTTCCAAACAGATTGTAACATGCAGTAGTGAGGTGAGGCTATATGAGCAAGTATGTGCTGAATTAAGCACCGCATTGAATCAAAGATGTGGCAAACGGATAAGCAATCTTGGGATTAAACAAGGCTGTTCAGCATCTCCTACCTTATTTGGTATTAAATTGATGAATTAGAGGGATGGCTTGACAGGCACTGTACCTCAGAAATTATGGGATAGGCTTGATGCCATTAATGTTCCAAACAGATTGCAGCATGCAGTAGTGAGGCTATGTGAGCAAGTATGTGCTGAATTAAGTGCCGCACTGATCATGGGATCAAACAAGGTGGTGGTTCATGGGATCAAACAAGGTAGCATCTCCTACCTTACTTGGTATTTAAATTAATGAATTAGAAGGATGGCTGGGATCAAAGAAGGTGGTTCAGCATCTCCTACCTTATTTGGTATTTAAATTGATGAATTAGAAGGATGGCTTGACAGAAATTGCTCTGATGGGTTAGCACTTGCAGGATATACTGTTCACACCTTTATGCAGATGACATAATGTTTCTTGCACGAACTGCAAAGGGGCTCTAATAGCATATAAATGTGCTCGCAGCTTTTTCTGGACAAGCGGGAATGTCAGTAAATCTTTTAACACAAAAGTAAGGATGTTTGACACGGGAAAATGTTCTTTTCAAATAAATGGTCAGCCCATTGAGCATGCTCATAATTAGAAATATCTGGAATTGAGGTAACAGAAAATTAAAGATGGAATACAACTATAGAGAAGATTGTGGTGGGGGAAAAAGGTTTTACATGCAATGCAGGCGGAATGTAGAGCAATAGCTTTGGGACTGGAGCACGTGGCTCCACTTATACAGAACCCTGGTTATGCCTGTCAATCTATATGGATGGATCAACTTATACAGAACCATGGCTATGCCTGTCATTCTATATGGATGTCAGATATGGGGTCGGGTTTAGCAAGAAAGAAAAATGGAAAGACATGCTATTTAATAGATGAGCTAGGAATTAAACTCCAAACGCCATATCCAATGATGCTTGCTAAAGCTGGTATGCTACCATTGGAGTAGGAATATATCAATAACTTATTTATGCCACCAGAGTTAAATCATTACTAAGGTGGCATAAGATTCCAAGACCAATCGTGCATGCCAAAAAATGCAAAACAGAAGTGGAGGATGAGCATCGTTTTTCGATCGGTTATACCTGCTTGTCCATAAGAGAGCGACATCAAATCCAGGCAACAGATTGTTTCAATGTATATACTTTCTTCAGTTGCCTTCAATGTAAATTAGCAGTTTTTTCTTTTCGGAATTTGAGTAGGTCATAACATTTTAAGAAGTGCTCTTTTATTATCATGGACCGAGGGTCCTTAAGAGAACGTGAATATATCATTTAATTTCATTTCCAATAACATGGCTGCAGCCAATATTGCAGTAAAACCTAGAGCTACAAAGAGACTTCAAAAAGATATGAACAGACATATCTAGCAGGTTGCAATGCGCCCCAAACTGTCTGTAATAACCGGTCTCATAGACCCAAGTGGTTTCTCGTAGACTTTAATATAATTTCTCTCACTCAATGTATCCCAGGTCTTGGATCTTTGTTTCTTGCTTAGTTCAGTCCTTCCAAATCCTTAACATTGATTGGTATTGGCTACTTACAACATCATTCTTGACTAGTTTCCTTAGCTTTAGGCACTCAACCACCTCTGCTGAGTACCAAATTGCTATTTTCTGAAGCTTGGTCCAAAAATGGACATTGGATGCTGGACAAGCTAAAAAAAGCATGGCTCATGGCTGGTCAAAATTTGCTGGTGTCTTCATGTCGGGTGATGAAAATTTGGAAATCGTCTACCGATTGGACAATTTTGTGCTTTTGCTGCTCTGATATCACTTGTTAGTTAGTGGAGGTGGCAGCAGATAGAGGAACGACCAAAACGTCAAATTATTTACGAACTTTCAGCCATAGGCTCCTGCATCTACTAATATATCCATTAATACATTGGGATGTTGCACATTATTAGTGTGCTAAACAGAGCATGCCCTCCTTGCAGGTTCATAATGCTGTATGTATCTGATCGCATAGACCTCCCTTTCTTTTTTGTGTTTTTCATTTCGGGCTTGCTAGCTTTGCCTAATACATTCAAATTTTGGAGGGATGATGCCTGGTGATAAAACTTTGGTGGTAGTTATTTGGTTTCATAAACCTAAGGGGCATTAAAAAATCTTCTCTTTTTTCTTTTCATTTGATTCTTCCCTTTTATATGATTACAATAGGTATGTTGTAATCATTCTTCTATTGTTCCTCTATTCACCATGCATTATGCTTGTTTTCCATGGATTATGGCGGTAACTTGTTTTGTAGGCTTTGTGTATAGAGTTAAAGTACAACTGTTATGGCCCGCATGGAAATTCTCTTCATTCACAGCACGTGGTTCTGCCTGTCTATGATCCTGTTTCATCATCCAAACATGGAGAATGGCAGCAGTGAGTTTCTTCATTCCTGTAATATAATCTTTGTTAGGCTATGAAATATGTATTTCTCGTAATTTTGCTGTCAGCAAAGAAATATGCAGGAAAAAAACGTATTTCTGATCATAGAAAAAAACGCATAAGAAATACGTGATTACTTTCCATTGATACATTGCATGTCCAGTTACAGTTTACAGAATACTGAAAACTAGACATTATCCTAATTTAATTGCTACATAACTGCTGAAATCAAACTCCAATGAAAGAAAAACTTAAACCAAGTACATTGCACTAAGAGAGCTAATTCTCGTCCAAAATCAGAGTACGATCATCGGCTTCAAGGTCAACTGGAGCAGCCACTTCATTCTCATCTTCTGCAGGAAGTTTCAAGTGTCTGCTCTTGATAACACATAGGTTAGTATGAATAAAAACAAAGTCATTCAGCCTAGCAGCAGTGAGACAGTTTCTTTTTGGGTATGAATGATATCATGCATTCCCCAAGAGCGCTCGCAGGCTGATGAGCTGCAGACTTGGCTCAAAATCCTAAGCGTTTGGGGTTAAGAATGCAAGATGCTGCATAGATTGGCCTACGAAGATATTCCAACCTCTCATCAACTGCGTTGCATCCTCTGCCATCTCCTTCTTAGGACGATCTAGAGCCTCATAGTCATCTTCCATGCTGAAAACAGTGACAAAAGTTCCATAATTACATAATCTTACAGCAGAAATTTCAAAACTACCTATAAGAAATTTGAAATGTAAATATCTTGAAGTAGCTGCTTCAACATCCTTCATTTGGCGCTTTTGTTGCTGCAGCCATGTTGCCCTTTTGGCTCCCAATCATTACCAAATATAGTTTGTTTGAGGGCTGCTTTGGCATCTAAAACACTTCTCAAGCATATGATCTCAGTTGCAAAGCGAATATCAGCATGTTTTGACAGCTCCTTCCACTTATTTGACTTGCAATATTTACGGAACAAAGCATGTGGAATGCTATGATTCTTGATGAACATTACAATTTCTCTTCCTTCTTGCACAATCTCTTTCACAAGTGGAATTTTTCCTATGTCATGAAGCATTAAGTTCATGTATGCTTAGTTCAGGGCTTCCTTAGTGTCAATCCATCCATCACTTGCAATTGTACAACCTGTTCTTTCCCAAGAACATATGGTTTCAGCCTCCAAGCTTGCTCTTTCCTCTGAAGGAAGAGCGGTTCTGAAGGAATCAAAGCTTGGTGCCCTATAACTAGTACTATATTTTGCTAGAGACAAAACCATATGAGAAAAGAAAGGGGACCTTGCCCTATGCGATGCCTTCAGCATAAAAGAATTTGGCCACAACTCGATCTAGAACATGCTTGGGCCCCTTATTCCACAATGACTTCAATGTATTGGATTGAGAAATTTTAGGAGATCCCAAAACACTGCAACTAGCAGCAGCAATTAATGCAATATTAGCTGCATGATCCGTCCTTCTAGTTCTCTTCAAAGCCTTGGTATCCATGTTCACGTTCAATATCTTCAAATTCTCTTTTGAAAGGCAGCTACTCCTGCCTCTGAGCTTCCCAACAAATGGCCTATTAGTCTTGTCAAAGAGCCCTGAAACTCTTGTCAACACTCCTTCTAACTAAGAAAACCCCCCTTTCAATTCTGTTCAAGTCATAGTGATGCCACTCCCTTGCATTGCTCGTCAGGACAACAAGATTCAGAGAGACGCAGGCATTAGAGTACAGCAGAAGAGAACAAGCAAGAATGCATGAAACAAAATGAAACCGTGCCCATTTGTAGCCAAAACTCCTGCCATGTCCATCCAACAGACATGGAACAAACAAATTTGATTGTTAAGATGCGCATCAGAAGATGGTGGAGTGGGATTGTGGGCTGATCATGGATTTAGGGGCGTCGGAGATGCGAGCAAGGAAAAAATGTTTTCTGTTCGTTGTGGAAATAGGCTGTCGACAGCATTTTTTGGCCGACCGGAAAACAAAAATCCGGTAGGTGAACCTTTATTGGAAGAAAGCTCCTTTATTTTTACGTTTTTTTTTTTCTCTCTTGTGCATGTTTGGGTGGCGTATTTTTGAGTAACGTATTTTGTAGCCTAGAATCTTTGCTCTGCTTTTGTCTGATCCCATAATTGCTTGGAATTCATTCGGAATAAATGTTATCATCTCTTGTGAACCAAATTGTTGCTTGTTAGCTAGCTGACAGAATGCTCGAGTTACTTTCACCAGATCCGTGTCCTGATAATAATTTTTGCCAAACCTATAGTGTCTTTTTTCATCAGAATGTATTTTCACAGCATAGCTGGGTCGGACATGCCACTCGGTGTTTGCACCTTAGCAAACCTTATGATCCCAAAAGCATAAAATGCACTTTTGTGATACGCACAGAGGAATGGGATAAAGTCTTGGAGAGGTTAATGTTATGTATTAAAACCTTAGTGATAAATCCTTTGTGGGCTTTAACCTCTTTAAATTTTTATCCCATCCCTCGTCATTTTGTGCACATTTCCATTTTGTGTCCAGGAGGACATGCAGAGTACCTTTTAAATCTTAAGGTCTATTGAATATATTTAATCTCTGGTTTTTCATTGAGTGATAAACATGTTAATTGACTCATAAACTTAGTTGCAGGGTTGGGGACCCTATAATCGTTTTGCAGAGTACATGTTAATTGAGTCATGAACTTAATTGCAGGGTTGGCGACAATCTAATCGTTTTGCCCATATACACACACCTATTGTCTCATATAGATTGTCCCCTGCAGGTCATAAAAACGTACGGTAATTCTTTGTTGTATGCGTTCTTTTAGTTTCATTCTAACTCAAGTGTTTCAGTTACATTTTGCCACATGCTGAAGATGGTGACATGATTGCAATTGGAGAGACGCCTTTGGCAATAATGCAAGGTAAATGTTTTGTTTTGTCTACAATCTTAGTAAAAATACTATATTTAACTAATGCCACACAAGAATGAGTACTGGACAGCACATAAAGCAGTACTATTAATGCTGCCATGCTGCTAGTTGTTCTAACTTTATGACTAAATCCACCTTCCATTTACGTCTTCAGCCTATGAAGTTTGTTATTGAAGTATTGGAAAGCCAAAACAATTCCTCTTTTTGCAAATTTTCATTTTCTTTTTACCTGAGGGCTTACCCATAAAGTGAGTCAAATTGCCTCCTTCGGTTCTTTTGAAATGAACGTTACAGGGAGGTATCGACATCCGTGTACCGTTCAGCCAGGTGTTCTCGCTAGATTGGCTTGCCGTTTGTTTCTTCCGACTTCATCTCTTGCAACCGCATGTGGAATGCAGGTTGTTTTTTGATCTTTTATATGATGTGAATGGTCAGCATGATTTGATTTTTATTGTATTTGGATGCAGACCCTTATTGACATTGTGGGAAGCATTCGGGTGGTTTTTGCTGTTTTTGTTGCGATAGCTGCAAGGTGTACTACTATTGTGAACTGCACAAGATTATTGTTTGTAATGTCTAATTTAGCAGTTTTATTAGCTTTGATGTAAATACACTTGATAAACATGAATGAAGATGAAAAGAATCTGCGACTGTACAATATTCTATGCTAGGAGAAGCACCATTCTCTTTGTTATCCCTGATTCAAGAATATGACTGATATGAAGTATTGGTCTGTCCACCTCTTTGATTACCTCTTCGTATCCTCCTTTTTTCCGGGTTCAAAAGCCGTAGAATGGAGGAGCAGAACACAAAATTCTATATTATTATGGGCTTAGCTTCTATATGAATGATGCATCAGCAACAAGGGATGATGTCAGAAGGTAGCTAAGACCTGGAAGTAGATGTGGCATTGCATGTCAATAGTTTCTTATCATCTTCTATCAATAGTTTCTTATCATCTTCTTTAAGGACACATGGGATGCAGTTATAGTCCTATTAACGCCCCATCTAATGACGTACACTACTTGAATGCTGCCAAAACCTAGGAGGTAATGCGATGTAAATCTATCTGCTACCTTTTTTGTAGAACAATGTTACAAATGTATTAACCTGGATTTGTGCTGCTCTGTCAAAGTAAACTTGAACATCACATGATTTATGAGAGGATGTATTTGTCATCTTTTGGATGGTATAATACAGCGTCACTATTGTGACAATGTAGTGTGAATATGATTACGCAGGTCATTATAAGTGAACCAAACAGAGCGTTTCTTGTGCAGCCCGTCAAATGTCTTTTAACTCCACTATTGTGGTGCTATATTGACAATAGCCTGTTTCTTTGAACTCCCAAGTAAAGGAACTGCCTCAAAACAATGTCCTGTAATTGATCTCCCTTGGTGAAGATCGCTGCTTGCCAACATGGCTAGATCTTGTATATCCTGTGCGAAAGCGCCATACAGGGTACAGAAGCTGAAGGGTTCTTTTACGAACAGGCAGGTAAACACTTTATTTGCTGATGCAGACAAATAGTGAGATATACAAGGCTGCAATGGAAGTAGCATACCTGTCTCTCAATGGTGCCTTTAAGTGTTTTATATTTAATCTGAGACAAGCATTTTTTAAGATAATCGAGGAAATGATCGGATCAGTCTTTTATCAAAGCAATGAACAGACAAGAACCATAGAGAAACAGTTTTAATGCAGAAAGATCTGATGCCACAATTTGCTGGATAATTGACTCCTTACTGACCACCTTGCAGGAGTTCCAGTTCTTGATGTTTTAAGAAAATAATGTTTGTGGGATGTTTACCTCGTATTGCGGTTAAGGGGGATGTTAATGCACGTGATAAGCACAAAGAAACTGGAAGTAATATAATTGAGGCCTTTAGAAAACCCTAACCTGAACACATAAAAACTGGAGCACAGAAACTCACAACTGAAAATGGGGCTTTAAGGAGATGCCATCCACAGCTGAGCGACAGATGATGATCTCAGCAAGAGGTGACATGTCCAGGTAGATGGTATATTGTCATTTAATGTACCCTCTGGGTGACTGGTATACTTGTCGTCGATGATGACTGAAGAGTATGTGATGAGTCAGCATGTTATTTTACAGTCATCTGATTACAGTGGTGCTTAACAAGTTTGCATGCAGGCTGCTGGGTATTAGAGGAATGTTTTATCGGCTTGCAGGAGAGCAGGCAAGCATTCTAACAGAAATTGTTTTTGCAAACCAGTAGATTAGAAATTTGAGACATTGAAATTGTTCTTATTTCTCACATCAGGCAAGACTTATTGACGATGTCAGTGGAACGCTTCCACCTTATGACCAGTATATTACACTTGGACCTGTAAGGGAGAATGGTTTTAGATGATTTTGTAAAGCAAATAATCAAGTTATTTTTATCCATCTCTCTAGGTTCATGCACAGTCAACCGTAGATGCTCTAGAGGCAAAGACAGGTGAGGCAATACATGTGTATGAAGATATTTCCTACTTTCTGTTGACTGAAGTTAATGTTCAATCCAATAAGTAAATTATGTAAGTAGCAAAACTGGGGGGTTTGTAAGCACATCTTACACGTCTAATGCATTATTCCCAGGGTTCGGTATTGCTGTTGTTGATGTGAATGACCTGCGAAAAGTCCAAATTTTAGCTGTGAGTTCTGCCTCCTCCTGGGCTTACGGTTGAATTTTTGAGATCGATGTTCTATTCTCTTCATTTTGGTGTGGAAGGCAAGTAGTTGTTGGCTTGGGCAATGATTGTCAAAGCAGTAAACCAAAGTGATTCAATGCAGGCATCAAAGGGAGTCAATTGTAACACTCTGTCTGCGTCTCTTGTTAGCAATCCAGCTGGTATTTACTGCTGAATAATTCCTTAAATTGTGTTTTTATATATCAGAATAATTTTGATTTTTAGGGAATGCGGACGAGCAAACTCCATTTGTCCTTGTACGAAGACAAGTGAAATGAATGGTACTGCCCTTTAGGGAAGTTTGTATTTCATACCCTGAATATATACCGGAGCAGCTAAACCTTCATCGTACTGATTTCTTCATTCAATGGTAGACACCTAATCGAAGATGCAGCATGTGAAGCTGTAAAGCAGAAGGTAGTGAATATTTTAAAGATCAAAGTGAAATGTGTCAACATTTGCCCCCCGATTAGTCAATAGAAATTTTAAGGGAAGAATTACGAAATACCTTTGTGTTTTAACGAATTTCATCAGATGCTCCTGGGTTTTGATAATTTTTGGAAATGCCCTCAAGGACCCCCTGGTGGCAGCATTGACAAGTCCTATCCTCCCACGCTTCCCTTGCCCATTGCCGAGTTTTAATGCGGAGGTGGTGTCCTCCCGTTCGGATGGAGGCGATCAGCCTACGCTTTTTCATGGAGAGGGGGGGTGAGCAGGTACTGCTGGGGCCCCTGCTTGAGCGTGGGGTTCATTTGTTCTCGATAATGCTCGAGCTTGACCTGTGCCACGGCCTCAACGTCCCAGAGCTTGCTAAGAAAGCAGGTGTCGAGGTAGGCTTTCAACTCCTCATTGTCGTGCGGACCCGTATGCACCTGTGTGCTTGAACCTGCAATTGGTAGCCGGTCTTCATCCATCCGGGCTATCTTTTGGAAATATAGCAGGTGGTGACACATGGCTGCTCTTTGGAGGGGCGAGAAACCTGTCTCTTGGAGCAGGATCTGATATGGAACTGTCTGCTTTACCTCGAGGGCGCGCGCTTAAAAAGCTTTCTGCACCCGTTCGAGATCTCCCCAGGTGCCGGCGGAAATGACCGGGCCCCAGACTTCTACCCCATACATGAGAACTGGCTCTACCAGAGCCCTAAAGAGGCGTGCCTGGTGCTCCAGGCGTACAGCTCGGCCTAGTAACTGCTATTCTGCATGGCGTGTAAGGCCTTCCAGTCGGCTACCACTCGCAGCCGGATGCAGCTATTCCAGTGCATGGTGGTAGAAAACTCTATGCCCAAATACTTATATGTGGCAGCGACCGCCACTGGTTCTCCCTGATATGTGAATGAGAGTGCCCTCGGGTGCCGAGAGGATGAGATCAAAAGGACCTTGGTCTTCGCGAGGTTAACTCGCATGTGCTAGCAGAAACTAGCTAGCACATCCAGGTGGCGCTGCATGTCTTTCGGAGTGTGGGCTAAGACGTCAACGTCGTGGGCGTAGATCAACTACTTGACGACATGTTGCACTAGTGGGATGCCTCCCCTGCCCTGATGCGTCAACCATGTCTCCAATTGGTCAATGTAGAGGCCGAACAAGGTCGGTGAGAGGGGGCACCCTTGGCGTACTCCGATACTGCTATTCACTGAATGGGTGTCAGGCGTCCGGAGCATGTCTGGTATAGCCTGTAGACCGCATTCTACAAGTCCAGTGGTGTGTCGAGCCCTTGCG
>JAANSK020298701.1:0-10127 GCA_011763485.2 Isoetes engelmannii
AGGTTCGCTTACGCGAAAATTTTTGCTGCACAGAATGGTCTGTTTCGCTTACGCGAAAAAAAAAATTCCGGCCGGCGAGGTAATTATACGTTATATACGTTTTAGACGATAAAATACGTATTTTTTAACTTTATACGTCTCGAACTTAGCATTTGTACGTACGGAACCTATCCCTGTTAGTAGCATCTAATCACCTGGATTGATGCTTTGTGCATCAAGGAGCTCATCGATTTCTGTACGCGGAAAATTGGTGGACCAAGCACAACCCCATTCTGGGCACCTACAAAAAAGGATAACAGAGCTCGGCATATGCACCTATGCAAACAGATGACGATGGATAGCTCTACAGATGAGGGAAGGCTTATCTTGATAATTCTTGTTGTAGAACCCAGGACATTTTTAGAGCTCCAGAAGCAAAGATACTTAAGGCAAGAACGGCTAAAAGCATATACATATAGAAAGGCCGCTGCGGTTTCCAAAACCTAAGCAGCCGAAGACTTTGCTTCAAAGCAAAGTTTTCTGAACATCTCCACATGGCCGACATCGCAAGAAAAAAAGAACCGTCGCCGTCGAAATGAATATGATCGTCGCCAAAATCAAATCAAGACTCCAGCGATTCGTACAAACAACACAAATCAAATCAGTCCCCACGCCGGACATTCCTGGCCAGGTTGCACAGCTTGCCGACAAGCTGGATCAACACTAGCCGAAACTGTATCAAGGCTGGCAAAGGGAAAAAAAATGAACCGTTAAAAGATTTAGATCAACAGTTGAGATAGGGGCCCCCAAACACGAATATTCCAATGAATCGATCCTAAAAGAACTATATTTACAAGAAATTTATCGCGGGGTTTCTCTTTCTCCCTTTGGCAGATGGGAATGTCTCCCTTTCTCTAACTTTCCCTATGTTTGGGGGAGATTTGATAAAGAGGCATGTTTTCGATGGTTTTGAGCAACCTAGAAAAAACCACAGAGCAATATACCCACTAACTTAGGCATGTCGTAAGTGGTTTAACAAAATATGGTGCTATTACACAATTGCAAATGCCAAAGTGATCTTGCAAGTGCCAAAATCAGCAAACCAAAACACATATTGAAAACATGAACACAAGACATAACATAGCTAGATAGCATTGTTTTGTCATCCAGAATATAGCATTTAACATAGTTTTTCTACTCTATCTTTCTAATAACATATTAAAGTGAATTTGGAAAATGTACAAATGCTGCAGTTGAACAAATGGAGTCACAGAGGAACTTCCTGACATAACCGGAACCTGGAACGTTGAGGCCTTTGTTTACATTCCTATTCCCATCTTCAGATTGAACGCAAAAGAACTGGAATCTTAGTGCCATAAGTGTAGTGATTATCATAAACAAAAAAGTCAAGAAATGAATGCGGAAGAAACTGAATCCATAGATACCTGGCCGAGCTTTAACATGCCATGACAAAGGATGTAATGCTGCAAATTTAGTCCAGTAGAGAGATGCATCACGGTAGTCGAATATACCGTAGCCAAAAATATTTTGCCCTTCTTTTACTTGATCTGTATTTGCCGGAGTGTGGATGATCCACGACCTTGTGCTAAAACCCTGTTGCCATCTGTTTTTGCTGAGCTACACCACAAATCGATTGTTTTCTGGCTTTCCTAGCTCAATGCTTGGGATACAAACCCAGCTGTTGGAGGGATGGTGGCCCTCTCACTTGGCTAAGGTTTGGGGCTGTTGTCCCACTTGGTTAGGTTCGATTCCATGGAATCCCAAATTAAACACACAAACCCAGCTGTTGCAGCGGCCCTTATGTCCCGCCACACACTAAAGGAAGAACTGGTGCCAACGCAAAACAAACATCAAAATTTTCCCAGCCAGAAAATAACTTCTTATTTTTCTGAAACAACTAAAATGGAGCAGCGAAAAGGATCAAAATCTGAGCAGAGAAGTCGTTTCTTATTTTTCTGAAACAACTAAAACGGAGCAGCGAAAAGGATCAAAATCTGAGCAGAGAAGTCGAAAGTGGAAATGCTGGGAGGCCAGAGCTTGGATTTTCTCCTCTGTCTGGAAAGATTTCGCAAGAACCATATGTTTGGAAATAGAGAACCAGATTGTTTCTCTGCACATATCGAATCTACGCCAGAAGCGATTTAAGAACTCCGGAACGCTAGGCGGCCTTCAGTCCGGAGCCAGAACATCTCGCCCGACAGAGCAGATTTACACTTACACGTGTCCTCTAAAAAACCAAATAGATTACGGCGTAGCAACATCCATGTGAGGCTGACACGTAAGCCAAAAATTGATGTAAAAGAATTATATAGGAAGGGATTATATAGGAAGGGATAAACTATATAATTAAACTATATAATTCCTATAGGCGAGATGTTTTCGGCATATTCTGGTCAGATTCCTGTTAAGAAAATGACACGTATCATTTTTTTCGTCCGTCTTCCACAAAGTGGATTTAATTTTTTTTTTTCAAGTCCGCCGGCTGATTTCCGCTATCCAGTTTGTTGCAGGCATCCAGATCATAGTCTTCCTGTTGTATGTATGATTTTGCTAAATACAAGTCTCTGAGCCTAACGTGCATAATGGCTTGGACACTGCAAATTTTGGAGAAACCTAGGCGGCCAGAGGGATGCAGATGCATCATTCATTTCGTTTTCTCGCCAAACCCTATCCCAGCTTCTTTTGCAGGTCGGTATGATTCTAGGAGTAAAATGCAGTGGCTTGCTTATGGCATTAGAATGATGGCCAGATAAAATTCGCATGCTTCTATCTATTCTGTTAATTTACATAGCTTTAACTGATTCAATCCGGCATTGCACCTACATGCTAAGTAATTTGTCGTTGGTAATTGATTTATGTAGACCCCTTTTTTATGCAAGTAGAGACCCCTTTTTTATGCTGGAATTTCTTTTCTTTAGACTTCTGTTTTTTATCATTTCTGTCTTTTATATGCCAACATTTGTTTACTGGTAGAGGTTGTTTTTGGGTTTAGGGTGAAACTGTTGGTGTCAAAACACTGGATTCTTACAGATGGGTTGAGTTTGTCATTGTTTCCCTTTTCTTACTCATGGAGTTTTCTTGTTAGAATCTTACTTCATAGCGTATTAGGTCTGTAGGCTGCACCTTTTATGTTTGGGGCTCTTTTTCAGGAACAGGAAGCTTCTAAGGAGCGGATGATTCACCTTTTTAGACAGCATGAAGCGAATGTTCCTAGTCATGGCGGTCATATGTCATCTCTGTGCAAGGCACAAAGATTGCCTTGCTTATTTTCATTAGGATTTTGATTGGGCAACTTGTGCAAGAAACTTTCAGAAGTATTTTGTGCTTCACCAATGTATGAGAGGTTGAAACTAAAACCCCTAGGTTAAGGTACGTTAAGGAAGGTTCTCTTCCAAATGATGTTCAGATTCAATATGCATGTAGTCACAGTAGCCTTACCATACAACTTGAATAATAGCAGTTCCAGCGCCACATTTCTATGCAAGCAGTCTAATCCATTGTTTGTGGTTTATCCTTAAGGACCTGGAGCTAGAAAACAACAATGTAATTATTATAGCACAGTGAAAACTTCAGATCCAAGCATGCTGAGGTTGCATATTCAAGTGCATGCTCAGTTCTAAGAGAATGCCCCCAGATATTTTAGAGAAATTCACTCACTTTCACCATTTGTAGATGGTGCCCACTTATTGCAGTTTACGAAGGAGCAGAATTCTTTGTATTGTACCATAGAAAATTTGTGATGTCAGGCGTATTGAAGTCAAGCTTAAAAATTTCACATACGATTTTGATTCTTAGGATTTAGGAAGCACTTTCAGATTATGTATTGTCTTCAACCACTTCTGCACATCAACCCCCTATGCAAAATCAAAGAGGCTAAAAATAAGCTTAAGGCATAGCTCAAATAGATTGCAGATTAGATGGAAATTGTCAATGAGTTATATCCTCTTCTTTTATATGGCTATTTTGGTCCCCTCTCAAATTTGTAGATTACTATATATGTGTTTACAAAAGAATTGTATTTACACACAACACCACCGGTTCCCAAAGCGCCACCCATTTAAAAAGACCAAATCATTAGAATGGAACATGAATAGGGTGACCATAGAATGCCTCATTAGATACTCAATGATCTCCAACACTTTATGACCATTGACTCTTAATGGACAAATCATTGACTATGCATTATTACACCAAAAAAGGCCATTAAGTAACAAGTAAATGTTCGCAGCGGCCTTGGCCGCCGCGATAAATTTCTTGTAGGAGTAAAGAGTAAGGCTGGCAAAGGGAAAAGAAAAATTAACCGTTAAAAGATTTAGATCAATGGTTGAGATAGGGGCTCCCAAACACGAATATTCCGACGAATCGGTCCTGAAAGAATTATATAGGAGTAGAGAGTAGAAAAGTAACACTGTTCTTTTTTTGTTTTCGTGTTGGGAGCTATGGCGATGGAGGATCCTTATCGCCACCATCTCTATGGCCCTGAAGAGGAGCTCACACACTGGCGTTTCGGCTCCCCTCCTCGCTACGACCTTGTAAACCGTTTCTACGACAAAACCAGAACCAAGGTTTGTTTTTTTTCCCTTCCCGTTTCGTCTCTTGTTCCAGCTTCGCCTAAACGCTTTCATTTCCGCAGATCTGGCCCAAGGGCTCTCTCGAAGAAACTGTCCAGAATTTGGTTAAGAGCTACGAAATGGAACTCAGCCATAAAACTCGAGTGGAGGATTTTAAGACAATCGATCCCGACCGTTTCTCCCTCATTGTAAACGGTAAACCTCTAAATCCAAGTTTAGTTACTTAATTTCAAGTTATATGTCCATTTCCATTGTTACATATCCATCTCCATTGTTACAGTGTAGTTTTGGTGCCTAACGTTCATCAAGTATGTTCATATGATATCTTATGTTGCTATAAACAAGCATTTTGGTTGTAAAGGATATTTTCCAATGAACAATCATGATCCCCCACCAAAAATAATAGCTTTCTAGACCACGTCACAAAATCTCTCAGTCACAAAATCTCTCAGTGTTCTCTAACCTGTCACAAAACCTTCCAGTGTTCTCTAACCTATCGAAAACGCTTAGTTCCAATGGAATTTGTAGAAATTTGCGTGAAAGACCTATTAGAACTCTCATGCACTTAGTCAACGGAAAATTTTAATTTCATCTCGATGACTAAGACTATTCCTTAGACTTTCCAAATTAACCGTTGTCTCCCATAGGCAACTCATGAATGCATCATCTAGCAATACGACAAAAGATTGGGTGTTGTTCAATGTAGTTGGTCCTATCATATAGCAATAAGACAAAATATTGGGTGTTGTTCATAATGTAGTTGGTCCCATCATCATGGTGCTTTTAATGATGTACTTAATCGAATGAACTGACACAAAACCCAAGTAATAGTACTAATATGAAGGTGTATCACAATCTTGTCTTGTTAGGACTCTCTTTATTGACAACATGTGTTCGCTTTTATGTCATCTTTAAGAAATTGGATGTCGCGAACATTTCTCTTCAATGAGGCAATCTTCTTGTTTTTGGACCAAAATCTTCTAGTGGGAAACAATCATAGATCTGAGCCAACCATTGTTGTGGTGTAGGCACACATTATACCAAAGTCTTACTGAAGCCCGATTCAAAAGGATATAGATAATTGTTCTAAAACTACTATGGATGGTGGGTATGGACATCTCTCCAACTCACGGCAAAATAAAAATAAAAATAAAAATGACAGTCATTTTTTTCTTCTTTGCCGTGAGTTGGAGAGATGTCCATACCCACCACCCATAGCAGGCACATGCACTCTTTCACGCATGCTACTACAAGAGGAGGCCACCACTTCTTCGAAATCGTTTTCTAATTGTCGTCTTCTAGGAGTTGTTTGTCCCGCAACAGGAAATACGTTACACTGTTAGCAAGTCCCGTTTGTCAATTGCAATGTGGCAGTTTATGGGCCCTAAGACTTTATCAAGAATGATGGTATACTCAAGCGTGTACACATGCCAAAACCACTTGCGCAACTCATCAGTTTAAGACTAAAAGTTTTTTGATACAATTGAAGCATAAACAAAGAATCACATCCTTGATTGCATTTTAGTAGGATGACTACAATATAGTATCTACTTCCTAAGGGAAAATATTCCATATAAGAATGTCAAATGGCTTCTTAGATTAAAGAACCGAGGGCCCGATATACCTCTCCCAAAACCTTATGTCTTGCGATCTCAATACGTGTCCTGCAAAACAAAGATGCGACAATTGACCCTGCTACCAGTCAGAGAACAACTGGCTGGTCTTGCAAAAAGCGATGGATTTTTCTAACCTAAATAGTAGAAAGAAAGGGAAAACCACATCTCGGACTCTAAATATGGCAAGTACGAAAGAATTTAATACAGCGTCTCAGACTCTAGCCTAAATACGGCAAGCACGAAAGAGAAGTTTCGCAGTTGACATGTGTTATCCTTGAGCATAATGTTAGAGTGGATGCAATTATTGCCAATTTCAGACCTATATTATTTTCGCTAATGTCCAGTGGTGCATTCAAGGGGCAATTCCTCTTGCCAATGCCATGTAGTGAGTATATATTAGGCCACATCATCGCATAATTACCTCCACCCTAACATTACGTAGGGTGAATGTTCCCCTATAGTACATTTCTTGAAGTGTGGGCTTGGCTCGCCAAGCCTTTACCCCGAGAAATATCCTATTTGGGAACATTATCCCTATTGAAACCAGGTTAACATGAGATCTATTTCTAAATGCTTAAAGCTCTGACCATCACCGCCATCATGCACAATCAAGAAGCCAAGACATCTGGCCTCTCCTCAAATCTGAAAATCTAGTCTTTTCTAAAATTAGAAAATCCAGCCCTCTTCTCAAATCAGGGCGATCCTTTTTGAAGTAGGGTTGGCTGCACCAACACTCTGCTAAATCTTTTTTTTATCAGATTTAGAACTGATCTCTCTGCTGTTGCATATATACTTGTATTTAGTCATATCGTAGTCAGTGTTTGCCAAACTTTATGGCGCAGTCCAGAACTCGCTACAAATGTCTTGCCTAGAAAATGTTTCAAACTTTCATTGAGGTGGCAGATTTAAAAGAATTATCAAACTCAGCTAATTGAATACCCGTGAAAATTAGATTTTTAGAAAAGGTGAACGAAAAAAAAGCAAATGCAATTATATGTCTAACATATAATTGTAATACAAGGGATAAGGAGGCAGGTTAAATGCATGTCTTATTGTTATAGAAAGTTTATATTTTTGCTTAGAGTTGTAGGCCTCTAAAATCATCGGGAGGAGATTAAACCTTTTAAAAGTTGAAACAGAATAGTAGTATTGACAAGCCCAGTATAAAGCTTCTGGGCTGTGAAACTTGGGACAAGTTCTATAGATGGTGGAG
The DNA here is from genome assembly GCA_011763485.2 of Isoetes engelmannii. Taxonomy (NCBI): domain Eukaryota; kingdom Viridiplantae; phylum Streptophyta; class Lycopodiopsida; order Isoetales; family Isoetaceae; genus Isoetes; species Isoetes engelmannii. The sequence continues at coordinate 7,401 of JAANSK020298701.1, forward strand.
CAAGTTTTGGAAGGTATTAGTCCCGCTGTTCCAGAAGCTTCAGTTCACATGGGCAATAAAGTGGTTAACCATTTGTCCATCAAAACGTGAGCTACATGCATTTCAAAGCTTTTTCACTCAGACTTTGAACAATTTTAGACCCAATCTTCCTTTGAAGCCAAAGCCAACTCTACAAAGCCTTGACATTTGGTTGTGACAAGGATAACCTTAGTCAAACAAGATTATCAATAACCTTAGTCACACATCACTAGCAACACTTACTTTTGTCAGATTATCCATACATTTTATCTTTTAAAATATAATATACATGGTTCAGATAGCAATAGAAGTAGTGAATTGACTTTAATCATCTTCGTCAATCAACAAGTGATGTATTCAAAAGAATTTTCACTCACATTTCAGAACTTGGGTTATCTGAGGTGGTCTTTTTGTATTGCGTTTTTAGGCGTTTATCCATGCCGACTGATCTCCATGGACGATAAAATTCAATTCAATCCAAGTCAATTCAAGGACTTCTTGTTTATGAGACTAGGTTAAATTATACACTATAGACTAGAACATTGGATAAAGTCCTAAACCTCTATCATTGTTATTTATAATTATTTGACTTCGTATCTAAAATATATTTGGTTTTCATTTTGTACATTAAAATGGAGATATGGGAGTAGAAATAGATAAAATAAAGGTTACTAATAATGTTTACAAGCAGCTTTTATGTCATACACAATAATGACGAACCAGTATTCAAGATTATAAAAGACAATGAGATGTCAATGAAGAAGCTACACAATGAGATGAATGAAAGTTACACACGATGAGATGAATGGTTAATTGCAAATAAATATAATTGACGCTTCTTTCATATGCAACTGGAGGTGGTTTGCAAAATTTCACTAGACTATGCATACGATGCATCTTCGTCATTACTGCAAATTATAATTTTATATCTGTGAATGGCCAGATGATAAAAAAAGAAAATAAAATTGTCATAAATATTTAGTGAATTTTCCATGTCCATTTCTTTCTATATTGTTAGCCTGCTTTATATTGTTGCAGGACGGTCTCCTATATCAACAACAGACACTATCAAACTAGGGAGCTATAATGCCTTACTTGCAACAACATTACCAGGAGAATTTGATACCTACAAGGCATCCCAAGAAACGTTTGAATCATCTCATGACATATTTAAAACAATATTTCCTAGTGGGTTTGCTTGGGAAGTATTGGAAGTGTATTCTGGACCTCCATCTGTGGCATTCAAATGGAGACATTGGGGGATGATGGAAGGTGGATTTAAAGGTTATGAACCTACAGGAGAGGTGATAGAATTGCTAGGAATATCAATAGCTAAGGTTAAAGTCTTTACAACTTTTATGCATATGTCATATACCTAATAATTATGTAACTAATAGCATTATTTTACTGCTTATTTGTAGGTGGATGAGAAACTAAGGATTGTTGAACTTGAAATCTATTATGATCCTAGCCACTTTCTTGGTTTGCTATCAAAGGGGGTAAAGTCTCCAGAGTACATATCTTATAAGAAAGGAATCGAAGGATGCCCATTTTTTAGTTCAAAAGAAGAGGGAGAAGGAACAACATGATCCCCACTTTTCAATTCCAAGATGTTGCTTAATCTATGACAATATACTTTGTAGAGTTACTACATAGTGTGTATAGTGTAGTTTGAAAATGTGTGTATAGTGTAGTTTGAAAATGTGTTCAATATTATAGTTTCAAAATTAACAATGTTTGAATTGAAACACACTAATTTAAGAAGTGCTTATGGAAGATTCCTTTTGAAATTTTAGAAATTTCTGAAATGCACTAAAATAGAGGCATTTTGTAGTTGTAGTCTTAAGATTTGCAAAAGTGCCTTAAAAAACAGCCATTTTAGAAAGACTTATTGTTTAGGAAAAAGAAAGAAACTAAAATACGCCAGTTTCTGGTTAAAAACAACTGCTATGAAAGCAAACAAAATTATAAAGTTGAAATGTTCCCTTAAAAAAATCTGATGCATCACATCATGTGAGAAAAACACTTTCATGTTGCCAGTTAAAGTGAAAAAACAACTTGTCATCATGCACAACTTTGGCTAAATGGACCTGTAGGGCCAAAATAATACATGAAACTAGCTTCTTGAAATACTATGACATATGGAAGCCAAAAAATCATTATATTATTATAGGAGTTACATGAACGGTACAGGCATAGCTTTGTAACTATTAAGTAGGTAGTGGTACAAGATATAAATAAACAAGGTTGGTATAAATTTATACCGAGAGGTTAGAAAAAAATCCACTGATGTGAAATCATCCCTTAGGATGATCCTCCCAGTCGATTTCTCTTGTGATGACAAAAGGGCTATATGTCTTCTACTCCAGTTCCCAAACGAGCTTCAGGAGGTTTCGAAGGAGTTCCTGCTTCTACATGTTCAAAATCAACAAACTCGACCTCGTCTTCGCGTCTTTCTGTGGTGGGAGGCTGAACTTCTGTAAAGGTGCCCTTAGCCTCACTTTGCCGAGCTCAATAATCAAGGGAATAACCCAAATTAGCAAACCACCTAGCCAGATCCTATTGGCCAGGAACCACTTGCTAATTTGGGTCGATTGAATGGATCCAGCGAAGATACGGGTTAGTAGAGTAATCTAGCAGTGATTCTTTGATTAGATTAACCCTACTTTGATTTAGATGAATGATTAAAGCTTATGAATTATGATGGAT
>JAANSK020298712.1:0-19646 GCA_011763485.2 Isoetes engelmannii
GTACATGCTTGATGTATTTTGATTTATTCTTGATTTTATTCTTGAATATATAGACACTCGTCCTTCAAAACAAAAAAGACAAAACATGGATTTTTTTTTTTGTGCAGATAATTCTACCGATGCTCACATTCACATCTAAAGATCATTATTACCTGCAACCTCCTCTGAAGGACGATATCTTATCTGGTTAACATCCATGTTAATGCTCTCTGTGCCTTTTTCTTTATATATTTATCTTTCTAAGCTGAATACCTGGATTTGTGTCTCTATGTATGTATGGAACTAATTCTCCCAATTCTCTGATTGAATATGTGCGGCTTATTGTGTAGCGGAGTACGTTGGAAATATAGAAATTTTAGAATATAAAATTGTCAAGCTGCTCCGCTTGCAGCCATAACTTTGCAAAGTACAAGTGAAGATCTTATCTTAGACAATCTATTTTTAGGTTGATAAGCATTTTTTCTATTTTTTGGTGGATTTTCGAGCCAGATGTGATGTCTATTGTATTCCATGTTGTATTTTATTTTTTTTTTTTTTTTTAACTTTTTAATGGGCTCGTTAAGAGGTTTTGTTTTTTGCAGGTCGTGGCATCCTTTATCGCTATCCTATCTTATCTTATCTTATCTTATCTTATCTTATCTTATCTTATCTTATCTTATCTTCGACGTCCTTCATTCCATTCACCATTCTCGTCTTCCAGTGTTGGCAACCTCGATACCATTTGAATTTCTTAATGCTGGTTTCTCTTGAGGGTTTTCCTTGAAAACCCCAAAAGACAGGGTTTTTTTAATCCTATGAGAAGCTATCGCCAGGTTACTTCTTCTTGTCGTCGCCTTGATCACCATTCTATACGCACAGACAGTAGGGATGAGGAGGTCGACTCAGATCAGCTTTCGCTCTACCTGAAGCTGACTTGGCAAGTTGTTAGAACGCCCTTTACGACACTCCCTCGCATCTCTCAGTTGCGCTTGGACTACGGGCAGGCAGAGGATTACGCCGAAAGACTGGCAGATGAGCTGATAGAAATTTGACAAGTCCCCCCCCCACTAGAGCAGCGATTGAGCTACTCGACACTAGAGTAGAGAGATGTTTTGGGATAACCTGCCCGTGCAGAATCTCAAGGGTCACAACCTTCCCATGAAACCAGTGGTTTGATACTGAGTGTAGGGAGCACAAACGCATACTCTGCTAGGTCACAGATCCAGCTATGCGCCTGCATGCCACTACAGATTATCGCACTTTCTTGAAGGCAAAGAAAGCATGGTACATCACAAGGCACCAAAGGGAAATGTTTTACCTGTTGGATCCATCCCATAACCTTTTGGTACTAGGTGCTTCAAAAGCCAGTCAGCCTGCAGGGAACATCATCTCTAAGCAATGGGAGTAGTATTTGCAGCAGCTTTATGATCCTCAAGGTAGGCGAGCAGACACACCCCCCTAGAATGGGCCGATGCTAGAAATCACAAGGTCTACAGTGTTTAACTAATGGGAAAGCAGCGGACCTTGATGGGTTGCAAGCAGAGTTGCTCAAGTGGACAAGGGAGCCTATAGTGCCAGTACTAACTACCCTGTTAGACAGGGCATTATAGAAGGATTTCCCTCGGCAATGGACCACAAGCAGGGTTGTCCCCATCTATAAAGTAGGAGATTTACACTGTCCAGCCAATTATCGGACAATCACGGTCAGCCCAATGTTTGCAAAAATGCTAGCTGACATCCTCGAGCAGTAGCTGATCGAATGGTCGGAGGCAGCAGATATATGAATTCTCACACAGGCAGGGTTCCGACCCCGACACTCAACCATTGTTCATACCTTCACATTGAGAACTTTGATTGAAGACAGCAAGAACCGCCGACAATACCTGTATTGCTGATTCGTTGACTTCGCGAAAGCTTCTAACACTGTACCACGACAAAACTGTGGGCAAGATTGCGACAACTTAGAACTTTGATAGGTATACATAATGCATTGTATAGGATGTATGAGAGTTGTTCAGGTCGAACGCAACAGTGGGACAACCATTCGCCAGCAGTATTGGAGTCCGCCAGGGATGCCCTCTCTCTCCAACATTGTTTGGCCTTTATATTTACAAGTTTGAAAGTTGACTTGATGACAATGGAGGTGATGGGACCCAGCTTTTGCATTAGGTCATTATGCAATTCATCTATGCAGATGATGTCGACCTCCTAGCTCACACTCCGGTAGACGAGATGCCATAGGCGCATTTTGCCAGGCCAAGGACATGCGCATCAATCGAGCCAAGACCAAGTTGGTCTTCATCTCATCCTCACGGCACAAGGGCCCCCCTTCATTCACTTACGAGGGAAAAATGTGGAGGTGATACCCATATACAAGTACTTGGGAGTAGAGTTTCCGTCTACACTGGGTTGGAACACTTCCATTCGAACGCGTGTAATGGCAGGCTGGAGAGCGTTGTATGCAATACAAAACAAGAGCCACAGGGCAGAACTATATGATTGGGGCCATCAATCGCATTTGTTCAAGTCAGGGTATTGGTGGAGCCCGTTCTTCTGTACGGGGTTAAGGCATGGGATTTGGTGGTGTCCCTCACGACTTGGAATGAATTAGAGAGATGCAAAACAGATGAAATCCAAGGTCCCATATCAAATCCTCTTGCAGGAGACAGGATTCTTACCTTTCCAGAGAGCAGCGCTTGACAGACACATCATTTATTTCCAAAAGATGGTCCCCGAATCTTGCTTTTACCATGGCAATGGGACTGCAATGCCTAAAGGCCTGGTTGGCCAGATGGAATGTGCAGGAGCACAGGTGTATACAAGTGAAAACAGAGGCAGATCGTGAAAGCCTAAGGCACTACCTTGACACTAATTGTTTCCTCAATAACTGTGGGAAACCAGGGCCCTAGAGCATGTCAAAATGGCACGTTACAAGGAACACATAAATCCCACACTGGCTCGACGTCCACAATGCTATCTACATTCACATCTGCACATGGAAAAGCGTAGGCACATTGCTGTTATTCGCATGGGTGCCCACCATCTTCGGCTTGAGACAGGCATATGGATTGGAGAGCCACACCAGGACATGATTTGTCATTGTTGCTAGATGAGAGCCGTGGAGGATGAGTGTCACACTTTCCAGAGCCGGATACACTATGCTTTGTTAGTCAGTCCCAATGAACCCGGCCTCAGTACGGTGTCTCGGGCCATACATTCAAGAGGTAATAGATATGAAGGCTCAGATATGCCCCCGGACAACCACTTGACATTTATATATTACACCATATCTCGGCCTCAGTACGGTGTTACCCCTGCATATGATACTGAACACGGCCTCAGTACGGTGTCTCGGGCCATACATTCAAGAGGTAATAGATATGAAGGCTCAGATATGCCCCCGGACAACCACTTGACATTTATATATTACACCATGTATATTTGTGCATCTTGTCAGCAGTCTTATTGCTGCAATCATGGCTTTTCCCTCGAAAACCCTTTGGGGCGAGGGTTGTTTAATTCGAGTAGTAATATGACTGTTACATTCTTGTTTTGGGCCCATATGTAGATTGGTCTTTGTGGACGATAAAAACCATTCAATTCAATTCGATTCATTTTTTTGAGTATCAATATCATAAAGCATGCAATTGAAGATAATCTTGATAAATACAACTTTATGCATTTCGTTTACCCGACTTAACCCCCCAAAATCCATAGGTCGAGATCACCCGCACCCATTGAGCCCAAGCTCACTTGCGACCCAGGGGGTGTCAGACCCGTACCTGGCCCACACTAGCTCGAAATATTAAACTACTACTCACTAGGACCATGCATGCAGACAAGATTATTTAATGATCTACTATTCTCATTTGGTGACATAAAAAAACACCAAGCTACAAGGGTCGTTACACATTGATACTTTGACAGAACATGTGACCCTGGCATTGATCCTTTGACAGGATCATGCGACCCTGAACAAAAATAAGCATTACTGTCAACAGCAGGAAAAATCCGAGTTGATAGCATCACGTGGTGTGATCATACTCTAATTTGCATGTTTCATGAAATAAATTGAATTGAATTGAATTAATGTAAAAGCCCAAGAGATTAAATAATTATTGAGGTAAAAGATTAATAACTATTATATCAGTGGGTAAATAAACGAATATGAAGAAAAAGGCGGGAAAAGAGAATGGCTATGGCAGACAAGCCGGAACTCCGGCATCAGGAATCTCGGCGTAAACAATAGACCAAGCTTTCACAGAAATGGCAGTGGAGCTATCCACTGTGACGGGATGAATCGGAGGAATGCTACTAAGCATAGATCCGGTTAGTTTTAGAGGGGATCCGTTTAAATGGACCACTTTGCTGTGTAAATCTCCATCTTCCGGCGTTAAATGGTATTCATGTCTGATCCCGCCTGCTACTCTCTTTTTCTTCTTTCCTTCTTTAACTGATATTTCTATATTGTATTCGGTGTTGTTGCTTAGATTTATAAATACATCTGCTAATCCTCCCTGTAGAATAAAAACAGAGGATCAGAAAAATTAATTTGAAGCATTTTGATTGAATCGTTAATTTTCATTTGGGATTCAAGGGTCTGGGTTCAGATTGTTCAGATTTTCATTTGGGATTCAAGGGTCTGGGTTCCTTGAACGTAGGTTTAATCTGGTCAAGGAGGTTTGGATCTAGTATTTTTGCAGTAAGATTTGGATCAACACCTGCAACAGCGGTCTGAATTGAAAACAAGCAATTCGTCCAAAATCGAAGCAATTCAAGCTTATTTCGCTTGAATAACTTATCGAAACTATTTAATCTAGGATAAAAAACAAAATTTGGGTTGAAATTTCGTTCTTACCAGCTCCAAGATTGTAAATATGATGCGTTAAAACATCAACAACACCTTCTCCCGATTCAACGAGGAAATTTTTATACCAATCCGCGTCATAAAGCCCATCTGGAGCAACGAGCAGAGGCTTCGATTCAGATCCGGCATAAATTTCGTCCATAATTCGTCGCAGTTTCTTAACATCTCTTACAGATGCGTTGAGCGGAACCGATATGCCTATTCCCTCTCCACTCAATTCATTCCCTACAAATTCAATTTTCAGGTTACAAATAGACAAAACAGATTTTTCAGATTAAACAGATCATAAAACAGATTTTTCAGCTACAAACAGAGAATTGATACCGTAATTTACCAAATTCCCTGATCATGAGTATAACGAATAAAATCTCGTGTGTTGGTCGGATCCCAATCCTCAAAAACGCTAAGGTTTTTGCGAGGATATAATGCATTTAGACCAAAAGCAACAACTGATCTGCAGCAATTTAAAACCGGGAATAAGCATTCTTCCAGCTGTGTTATTTAATTGATATGGGAAAAAATTCTTACTCTGTTTTTTGAAAGAATTTGTTCCATTCCTTCCATCGAGACATGTTGAGACATCCGCCTGTAAATCCGAACAGTGCAGATGTATTTTTGGCAAATTGAGGGCATTCTTCTCTGCCATTAACCTGATACACAGTCTGATCTTGTAAAGTTCCTCCAAGCCTCAATGTCAATGGCGATAATCTTGATTTTTTATGCACATAACAGTCAGTTTCAATTGGAATTGATGCAGATTTTTTAATCCCAGTTTGATTGGTTCAATTGAATCTATGCCTACCTTTTACCGCATTCCTGAGGATCCTATTGCTGAGATCCTGTGAAGAAATTAGTGTTTATCAGTGAAATTTACACAGAAAAATTAAGTGCCTACAAAATGATCGATTGGATTCAGAAAAACTATAGAAAGAAAAAAAAGTCTACAAAATTAACAAATTTAAAAGAATAGAATAGAATAACATTTTTATTGTCCATGTCTTAGAACCCATCGGAAAAAAGTATAGAAAGAGATGAATTTAAAAGGAAAAAAAAAAAGGTTTTTCAATATTTAGGGATGGAGAGGTGGATTCAGATCATCTACAAGGAATTATGCGTACCAAATTCAAAATTGAAGAGTAACCCCAGCTGCATGTGCCGTAATCACATTTGTCCTGAGGCCACCAATCTACAGTGGCACATATGAAATCTTCGCTGATTTTGGCGATGCTAGTGCTGCCATTTACTACCAAATTAACTGGAATTGATGTTACGGTTGCAGTAACATTGCTCATATCAGTTTGTTGGGAAGTAGGAAAGCATAGTACAAAACATGCCCTAACGGCGCATATAAACTTTAACGGAGCCATGTCCTCTCAATTCAATTCAATTCAATTCAATTCAATTTAATTCAACTCAACTCAACTCAACGTTGTTGTTGTTGTTGTTGTTGTTGTTGTTGTTGTTGTTGTTGTTGTTGTTGTTGTTGTTGTTGTTGTTGGGAACTATTTTATAGCTCGTAAAATATGGCTAGATTCTTAATTTATAGCTCATAATATACGAGTAGAACAAGCTCAGCCTCCCACATGTAACACGTGATGGTACATAAGCTATAACTGTGTTGTGAGGCTTAGGGGAGGGTGCCCATGAAGCGCCCACTTAAGGAAAAAAATTATATTACGGTGGATTAAACTTTTTTTAATTTCTCTTTTTAATATACTGCAATGAAATTTAGGTCTTTAGCTTTCATTTGATACTAGACACGAGTAATTTCGACAAATTGGAAGATTGATACGAAGATTTTTAGTTCTGTGGGATTTTTGACCCCAATAGACCACCAAATGCCCTTCAATGGACCACTAAAAGCCCTCCAATGGACCACCATTAGCCCACATGTGCCCAACAATAGACCATGCATTTTATCAATTTCTAATAATTTTTAAGGTGGGCTATTGAAGGGCAAAAGTGGGCTATCGAAGGGTAAAAGGTGGGCCATTGAAGGGCAAAGGTGGGGCTATTAAAGGGCACAAAGTGGGCCATTGAAGGGGAGTGAGTGGAGGAATGGCACCCTCCCCTAAATCGATCATGAAACCTAGAAATTGAGTTGAACTCGAAAGGGAACTTCATATGGCCAAAATGAATGGTCACTTGTCTTCCCTGTCGAATGTTATAGATAAATGTGACACGTTATGGAGTCGTGGAGATGAGAAGATGAGGCCTCCATTTAGCAGCGGTGGCGAACTTGGAGTGTTCCAAAGCATTCGAGCGGAAAGCCAAATGACAATCATTTCAATCTGCACATGGACTCTTGAATACCATAGCTTAACCATTTGAACACTACTGTATAATTTGTGGGGACCATTTTAGGCCTTTAAAGGGACAATGGCACACTCATGCGCCATCCTCCACGAATGCGCCATCGACCCCCTTTTATAAAATGTACTATCTATCTTATTTCTTTGTTTATTGATGTTCTTTGTTTTGTTTTCTCATTTTCAACGCTAACGTCCTGCAACACCTATTTGCTTCTAACACATTACAAAGACATGTGACCTAATGACATCTATAACGATGTCCAGACATCATTTGTATGTCCTTAAACAACAAGACCACGTCGATCAACGACGTCTATAGCGACGTCAGGACGGGGTTGAATGATGTTCAAACGTTGCTTTCGCGTCATTCAACTACCCCTCCTTGTCGCTCAACGATGAAATGTACACGTTAGGCTATCAAGACACAGCACGATGCCACTGTGGCGCAGATGTGGCTGATATCATTGACCAGCAAATATTATCCTTTAGTACACCAGTCTACAGGGCTTTCGGCAATTCCGGGCTATCCATGTATCTTTTCCACATCAGCGAAATTTGATGTGATATAATGTTCATCAATAGATGTTAATTCTTGCAGATCCATGGCCAGAGAAATTAGAAAAAATCTAGAGAGATCGCTAGAGCTCCTGCCTCTTCTATTTCCTTTTACTTACCTGCCTGCATTGCGTTGCCCTGTTGTAGTACCGGTATTATTTCCTTGTTGTTCTAGGGCATGTATTTTCAATATATCTTTCAGCCAATGTTACAGTCCAAGGTGCAAGTCGCGCTTGCAGACCTATGGGAATGTTTCAAAGTCATTTAACTGCCTAGAGGTAGTGTTAGGTTATTTTTATAAATGATGCTAGTTTTGTTTCTTAAGGTGACATTTAAATAAATGTTAAAAGGACCTTTTATTTAAACCTTTGGGTTTGGGGGGCAGAACTTTACTGGCCCGAATAGTTTAAAGGAAAAATATCTTGGTTGTGATGGCGGACGAGCAACAAGCAAGGAACTCACGGTTGAGGGGAACTCGGGGAGTTCAAGGTAGCATAATTGTACCTACTTTTTGTAGTTTGTGATAATTTGGTACCAGAGCATCAGTTCTGATCTATGGTTGATCCGATTCAAGGTATGGCACAACCAATAGATGGTTTGCCAGTCATGCCAGCGATAACTGACGATATTGTACCAGCACTCCAGAGTGTCTACTTGGATGATCTACCTGTGGTTGATTATGGACTTCAAACACAACCACGAGTGAATATACCCGAAGTACCACCTGTGGTTAATCCGGTTGGGGGTACCGCAACACCACATGGGGATTTAGCAGAAAGTGGAGAAGGTGTTACTAATGTTGGAGGAGGCTCTCAATATCTGTACAACACCTATACCTACAACTGCAACTGTAATCACCACAACTACACTGGTGGAGTCGCGGGATGAATTGTGAATTGCGCACACCCTGGATAACATGCAACGACAAATGAACTGATGGATTATTGAGAGCAATGCTTTAAGCAGTCCCTTGAAAGGTTCATGCAAAAAGGTATTGAAAAAAAATACAACTCAAGCAGTCCGAGGTACTGCTAGGGGACGAGCTAGTGCAAGTGCACAACCTGAGGTTGGTCACAATGTGCCAGATACAGTTAACCCGGTTGTTCAACCAGTTATTAACCCAAATGTTAACCCAATTGTTGGTGAGCCTTCTGAAGGGTCTCTAGAAGGATTCTTTGAGGAGGACGTACAAGCATTGAAAAAGATGAAGATGCCTAAGTTTGATGGGACCGGTACACCAGAGGATGCTATGTTTTGGTTCAATCGCATAATACTTTTCTATTCGGCAACTAAGAAAAGTGATAGAGCAAAGGTGCTTCACGCTTCTCTTAAGTTGAAAGGCGATGTTGGATCATGGTGGACTATCCATACTGACAATCATGGAATGACTTTTGCAAATTGTTTAAAGACGAATATGCACCTCAATTTGATAGTTGGCATACACTCTTATCACTTAAAGACTATGCAAATCGGAACATTACAAGAATATGTTAGTAAGCTCCAAGGGTTGTTTGCAAGACTCCCTGACCTTACCCCTTAGATGAGGGTAGACCACTTTGTGAATGGTCTAAAGGAGAATAGCATTAAAAGCCATCTTTTGCAAGCGGAACCCAAGGTTTGAGGAAGCCGTTGAACTTGCAAGAAAGTTGGTTGGTCGAGAGAAAACTCAAAAGACCAAGAAGGGTTTTGATTGGAAGTCTAAAGGGACTGAAGGTACCTCTGATGGAGTGTCGTCCGCTAAGAAGAGGAAAAGGAATAAGTCAAACAAATAAGCTGCGGGCCAGTCTAAGGGTTCCAACCAAAAGTAGCCGCTATAAAGTTCTGCTAAGGCCTGGGCCTTTACGCTAGGGAATGCCCCAAGCCCCAAAAACCAAAAAAGACTGTAGCTGCAACTTCCAAAATGCCATCGGATGGTGAAGGAGTGAACATGCTTTCGGCTATTGCAAGGGAGGAAACTATCGTAGATGTTTCTTATAAAGTATCTTTTTGTAAAGTTATTCGTGTTCTAGGTAGAATCAAGGAAAAGAATGTGGTTGTTTGTGTTGATTCTGTGAGCACTGACAATTTCATGTCTGCAGACTTAGCAAGGGAGCTAGGCCTTGAGCTGACAACGGTGACTCCATATGTGGTTGAAAGAGAGGGCCGGGCCTCAAGTTCAGTGTTGGGACCAACACGCGCAAGGCATGGGCTTGATACTTCAAGATAGAAGTTCACCAAGAGCAGTACAGTTTAAAGTTGATGTTGATTTAATCAATTTAAAATGATATGATGTCATTTTGGGGATAAGAAGGCTTCAAGCTGCACACTCGCTCATTGATTGGTCATCCCATGTGTTAACTTTTGAGTTAAATGATTCTAAGTCTGTTAGTATTCAAGGATCACCTTATGTAGGATCCGAGAAATTGTTGTCGGCCATTCAGGCCAAGACTGTTTCTAAAGTGAATGATAATCAAGTTTTTGGTTTATATATCTTGAATGATGATATAAGTGCTAAATCTTGTAATTCACTTGTAAAACAATCTGATGTAGGTTTTGAACCTCATCTTCAATTACTTGTTCATTTGGAAAGATAAAAGGATGTGTTTCTGAGGAGTTGCCTATAGGGCCACCTCTGTCAAGGGAAGTGGAGCATGAGATTGATCTTGAACCTGGAACTAAACCAATGGCAAAAGCACCTTACCATTTGAGTCCTCTTGAGTTAGAGGAGGTCAAAAAGCAAGTTAAGGAATTGCTTGAGAAAGGTTTTATCCAGCCAAATAAGTCTCCTTTTGCCGCTCCAGTGTTGCTTGTTAAGAAGAAAGCGGGAACTATGCGCATGTGCATAGATTACCGTGCTCTTAACAAGGCAACAATAAAGGATAGATATCCTTTACCACGTATTGATGATATCTTGGATCGGTTGGGTGGTGCTAAATGGTTCACCAAAATTGTTCTAAGAAGTGGATATCATCAAATTAAAATACGTGACGGTAATGCATAAATTTACCAGGTTTAGGTTTAGCAAAATTTGGAGGAAGAAATGGCTTGCTTTGCCATACACGAAAGGACAATTTCTTTGAAAGGATCTACTTGTTCTGGCAGGATCATAGCGTTTTCTTGAGGATCAGATGACGACCAAAACCGTTGGACATGCGTTTAGCATGGCCTCTATATAAAACCCTTAAATCCAAAACAGAGATGTGCTTTGGCTCCACAATCAAAATCACCAAGAACTTCAGGTCTTCCAGACGAAATAACCCATGGCAAGGTCTCTCTTCACCGCCAAAGAAGCCTTCCTTGCCTTATGTTTTCAAAATGCCCTTATGTTCTGCTCTTGCTTCTCCAACATGGTGGCCTCTCATATATAGCTGCGGCTATTTGGTGCCCTGCGGAATGGAAAAAAAGGGAGAGAAACGTGGGAGCATAGAAGAGAGAATTGCCAGATCGCAAACCATCAATTCGATTACACATGAACGGCTTGGCCCTTCCTCCGCCAAAACAGGCTTTCAACTTGGAATAGCCTTCAAATAGATCTTGGCCCTCTATCCAGTTCAATCCGCAAATCCTGGCCTTTTATCTGACATTATGCTGGTATATTCTTGGGTCTTCTCCTCCAACTCTAGGGTTTGCCCTTTGGGCAACCCAAAAAACGTAGTTCAAAGAATCAACCTGTATTAGGGAAGAAAAAAGTTCTTCCGTACAAATGAAGAATTCAGTAAAGTTAGAATACAATACCATTCCACGTTTTCTTTTTCTTGAAACCCCTCATTAACTGATTTGATGGCACATATCTCAGATAAGACCATAAAAAGACTCATGGATATACAGATCTGATCCTGCTGCAGGCTGGAAGTGAAAAGCAACAAAATGCATACCTTTGATAGCCTTTGTTGTTTGCAGGAGGTCTCCGCAACCAACGACCTGGCCTCCTTACATATACAGATTGGCAAGTGCAGGCAACTGGAATCACACAACATCATCGAAGCCAATTGGAAACAGAGATTTTTGACCTGAAGAATAAATTTTTCCCTTCCTAGAATCCCTCTTTTCAAGGTCGAGAGAAAAGAGAGGAGGCTCTAAACCCTAATACGGCGATGCTCAACGTTTGCATGTGTAAGAGAAAAATGAAGAGGGAGACCATTACAACACGGATTTTTCGAGAACGAATACAAAACGCATTGATTAGTAGCGCTTGTGCAATACAATCGTCAAATCATATGAAAATCGTATAGAACAAACATACAAAAATACAAAAGGAGCCCCCTGCTATTATGCTAGATATTGTAGTAATACCCCTATTTTATAAAGTAAGATGTGTGTTAAGGTTATGCACAGTAGATTGGCAAAGCAGTAGTTATGTGTTAGAACAAGTAGTCAAGGAAATTGACTTTTGTGGCATGTATCTGAGCTTAAAAGAGGTAAACTAATGAGTTTACTGAAAATTGAGTTCTATTTATGAATATCTCGTTGAATTCTACAAGTGCTATTCACTTTCGGCGACGGATCCCAGTAAGGGCGAGCCGTATAAGAATAGTTTCAAATTTAGACAGTCTTGGGGTTGAAAATATTTCGAGGCACAACTGGTTAAGGTTGAGAGTGTATGACCAAATTTTGGGAAATCAGAGCCCCACAACAGACTCTTGAATGGAGTTCAAGTGTAGTTAGGGTTAAGTACAATGGGAAGCTTTTGACGGGGTCAAGAAGTTATAGTACAGATGGACCAACTTAAGTTAGATAAGTCATTGGTGCAAGAGTTGACACTTGCAAGCAAACATAGGTGTTGTGCTATTAAGCAAGGTCGAGAAATTGCATGAAAAGCTTTAACCCAAAGCGAGAAAAGCAAGGCTATGCAATGAACAGCAAGAACCTCTAGTGAGAGTTATTTATGGAAAACATGGTGATATCACTTGAGAAGTAGTAGAATCCAGGGTATATAATTCTATAAGTTGTTGGGAGTTCGCAAGATCAACTAAGTTGTAGACTTGTCAAACGAACTTTAACAAACATCAAATACATATATGGATAGGCCACCATATTCGTTGATGTATGGATGGAGCATAACAGTGCCTCATTTGAGATGCAATGGCCTTTAAGAGATCAATGATGCTTATTGACAAGATCAATTAGGACTAAGATGACCAAGTCTAGTGATTTATGTCAAGCGAGATAGTAGTTTTTCTTGATGAGGACTACTTAATACCTCAACCGTGATTTTCAAGAATCAATGTTGCATGAGCATTACAATATCCCACAAGTTGAGCATGTAAGAGGCCTAGAAATGGTCTATGCTAATGTGTTGGTTGGGGTTGCAATTCAAATATAGAATTTGATGATGCATTACTTGGTGTGTGAGGCTCAGGGCTCGAAAAAGTGGGGGTTTGGCTCGACGATTGCCGGTTGACCACCTAAAATTCCAGTTGACGGTTAGGGCTACCGCGGGTGATTCCAACAAAAATTTCACACATACGGGGAATTGCATGTAAGGAATCATAAAAACCAGCAAATTTCCGGCTCAAATGTGAAGGGAGCGGGGTTTTTTTAAACGAATATAGTAAAAATATATTCCTTACATTATTAATACAGATTGAAGGGAAAATATTAAGTATTTTAAATTTTCATATTATACAGTTCTTGAAAAAATGAATTAGGCCAAAACGACTTTAGCCGAAGGCCATGGCGGAGGCCCTGGCGGCTTGGCCTGGCTGGGCGGCAAACTAGCTCTGCCTCTGCTCTGCATCTTAGATTTGTAGGTAGTGAGACTTGCAGCAGACTGCAGTTCCTTGGTGGTCTGGACGCCATGCATACATCTGGCACTGCCACACCGGCCTTTAATTATGTGTTTCGTTTTAGCCTTTGAAGGTTGATAAGTCCAGGCAAATTTCCAGCAACTCTGTTTGGAACTGGCATTTCCAGTTCAATTTTGTAAAATCCGGTATATATAAATATAAAACGGCAAATTTTCTGGTTACACCTAAAATATTTTTCGAGCCCTGGTGAGGCTATGGAAGCCAACTATAATCAAAGAGTAAAGTTGTAGAACCTTTAGAATCCATATGGGAAGTTTGTGAGCATAGACTTAAGAGTCTCATTGCTCAATATTGCAAGGCAAGGCACTTTGGTTCTCGTGATGTTTGACTAGAAACACCAACATATGGTGGCATTAGGGATGATGCTACTAGCCAATTGTGGCTAACATATTTATGCAACATAGTCAAGGACTATTGGAATCCCATAACATATCAAAAGGTCTAGTGATTGATGACGAAAATCCTTCGGAGGCCGCTCGAATAAGTTGATTTCATTGGTGATATAATTTAAAACTATTGGTCTTTTCTTAATACATTTGGAAACTTGTTTATATTACGAGTTTCTAACGGCATTGGCATTATGTCACGTGTCCTAGAAAAATTAGGGATATCCATCAAATTTATTGGGCACTGTAAGTAACCAGCAATTTGAGCACTGTACGAAACCATCGTAAGCGGATGTCTAATGCTGTTTTGGGACGCTGGATCACATTCGCTAATATATATGCATTGTTGAAAGTGTAGTTCCCATCCAATTCTTCTGCTTTTGACCAAGATAGAGCAATTTTTGAAACTTCTCCTTCCTGTCATCATAGATAACAATAGAAAGTGAACAGTAATGCTTTCTGGCAAAGTTGCACTACCATCTGCCTCAACCCATGCCTGCTTGTACAGAGATGAAAAATGACTGCAGCTTACTCAAAGAAAGGAACAATGGCAGGTTTCAATGTTTGAAATAATGACAGATGAAATTGGTCAAACACAACAAAGGAATGCGCAATTCCGCATTTCCTACAGACGGTTTGGATTCTGATGTTCGTTACAATATTACCCATGCATAATAAACTCTGTTGAGAAATTACTCTTCAGTGAACATGCTTTGATGGCCAATGCCAATGCCCATGGCCTGATGAATAAATTATAACTGTTATTCTTGGTGCACTTTGTCCCATTTGGCAACTCAATCTTAGTAGTAAACAAAATGTACACTTGTGCAAACATCTGAAACGTTTCCAAAGGCACGCCGAGCTGATGCAGTTATATGCTACATTTTATGCCAAAAAGAGCAGCACTATTAAGGTATGGAGTGTGTAAAGGTCCATAATCAATGCTTCTCAAAGGCCAGACCAAAGGAGTATAAGAACTGAATTACCGACGTAGCCGCAATTTACATCTGAACTCCACAAGCAAGGCTATATGGTCGGAAGACCACTCAGGAGATGGAAGAGCAGTATCTTTCCGCAAATTCTCCTCATCCAAGAGCTCCAAAAGCGATTCCACAGCAAGAGAATCCGCTGGAAATAATAGGCTGATTCTATTAGTACATCTGTATTCTCTCATTCGTATTAAACCATCAATCATCAGATTCACCTGTGTAAAAAACATAATCCAGCGTTCCAAGGAAATCACGAGTGCAATTTGTGAACAAAGGTTCATTAGTTGCAGGGTCCATGCACTGCCGCTGCCGCTCGAGAATGGATGTCCCACCCGCAATCCTGGCAAATGCTGAGTATGCACTGACCTACATTGAACTCGTCACAGAAGCTTCATCAGGCTGGTAATAATGAATGAATCTTTGCACACCACCCATGGTCAAACTAACCAAGCAGCAAACCACAAGGAAGAGGATATACGTGAAAAAATCTGCTTACCAGTTGTAGCTGATGGCAAAGCTTGTTAGCAGGTCTCAATATCCCAAGTGGATCTGTTGTTAAGTCAGGATGGCCAGGGTCGACCTTCCCAGTTGCAAGAAGTGCATGCGGAGCACTGGTAAAAATGCAGAATACTTATGTCAGGATAACCACCAAAACTATTGTGAGAAAGCAGACACCTTACCTGGTAGGGACAGAATTGAAATCCCCAGCCACTAGCATTGGTATGTCTGCACTTGCTGCAATCTTTTCTAACCCTTTCAAAAGAGTGTGCACCTGTAATTTTCAAATATCATACTTGCATACTCACACTATAAAGAACCAAAACCAGCAAAACTTTTAAATATCAGGAGCTCTTGATTACTTACCTGCCATAGTTTTACATCCTTCAGCTCTGGGTTTGCATGAATGTGAGTGTTGGCCTGAACCAATATGATGCAACGATATTTAGTGTTCTAGAAACTTAGAACTTATGTGCACGTGAATAATAAAGTGACATTAAATTGTTCAGCCTTTAAAACTGTTTTCTATTCTTCAATCTGGGGAAGATGCAGAAACAGAAAGTTACAAAGCATTTTTAACAACTCCAATTTCTGTGGTCACAGAAGCCAATTACAAGAAAAAAAAAAAGGCATTCAAAAGAAATCAAACAAACAAATGAAAGAGCTAATGTGGTCTTTAAAAGGAAAACAAGGGTTATTACGGTTGAACTCCTTCATTTTGATCTTCAATGTTTTGCAGCACAGAAAATTCTTAGGTTCATTACTTCATCTTCTATATTAAGTATATACAGTAACTGAACACAAGATAATAAGAGCAAGTATATGCGTTACCACACAAAGAAGCTGGTGTTTCCCTGGCGCAGGAGGCAGGTCCATTCCATGGATAGAGTCTAAGGCTTCTAAAACTACTATCAAGGCAACATTATCCTGTAAAAAATACCAGGCCATAAGCATCATTCTTTCAGTTACAGAAATAATTAAAAAGTTATATATATATTGGAGACCTTTAACAAGCGACTCAATGCCGGCTTCCTCTGTGGAGGTGGAACCAAAGCCTCTGCTAAAGATTGAGCTGCCTTGTTGAACTCCACCTAATAATAAATGCATAGATTAGAGAAACATAAAACAAGATGCAGATAGAACACGCCAAACGTATTAAAGCACCTCATATTTTTTTACTAACGAAAATCTGTCACGCCTGAAAAAGGTAGCACAACCATCAAACGCATAAGCAGTGCCTGTATATACCTGAAAGAAGTCGAAACCCCAAGCATATCAGCATTACCAAAGAGCTACCCTATTGCATACTTTAGTTAGTTCGAGTGCTCATATTAATAGTAATATTGATAGTAACGGCCATGCTGTCTTTGTGGGTAATGAAACTTGATATAACATTATTGAGGTGTTCACCTCCAACAGAAAACAGATTGGAACATACCTCTGCAGTTTTCTTCTTATAGACAGCAGCATAGCCATGTTTTTCCAGTTCCGGCGCAAAGAACTCCTCAAAATGATCACTTTGTACCTGAATAAAATGCAAAAAAACGTATATGAATACAGGATAACAGAAGATAAGCAGACAAGACAAATAACAACAGATTATCAGACACTTATTGCAAAGCCTAATTCTTTACGATATAAAAACTTTAAAAAACTCAAGAGAACACTTGGCAAGATTCTGCACCATGTAATGGTAGAGCAAAACAATAGTTTCAGGAAAGAGTGAAAAGAGACCTTTAAAACCGCCTTAAATTGATCTAACAAGCATAATACCATAAGAGCAAAACATAAATGCATCGGCATATGACAAAGCTGTACACAGCATATTCAATAAATTTTTCTCACTGTCAACAAATTCACGAGTACAACATGCAGGATGATTCGCTACCTCCTGCAGACACAAAATATCTGCATGATAACCAACAATCTCCCGCAACAGGTTCTGACGCCGGTATGGCCAAGATAGCGCCCACGACGGGCAATAGCTGAACTTCTCATTTGTTGCGTAGAGATCAGCCAGCACATTATAAGATAACACTGTAAAAGTTCCGGAGGCTGCAACTCTACCTTCAAGCTCAATATGTGAGAGACCATCCATGTGATTGACAGCAACCATTCGACGTGGTGTTGGAGACGGCGCAGGAATGACTCGTGAAGTAAGCAATGTACTGGGTGGGCCAACTACCATGTCTGCAGTAACTGACACCACAGCGCATTCAAACTTCAGCACATAACCAACATCTTCTGTTGTTGGTGTGTAGGTTTTCCCTGAACCTACTTCATACCAAGTCTCATTTCCACCTTGTTCTGCTACCCGTACTGGCCCTCCCAGAATTGATCCATTGCTCAAACTACCATGATTTGGAACCCCACTATTAACAACAGCACCTGAAGTGGTGTTGAATTTGCCAAACAACTCTTCCTCCTCTGTTCCATTCTCCCTAGCTGCACTTACTGCCCGTGCGTGCATAGACCGATGGTTCCTCCATGAATCAGCAAAACATTTTGGGGAACAATGATAACTCTTTGTTGCTGGTAGTTTTGCCTTAACACATCCAATGCATTGTAGTGTTGCTAATTCTGATGGATGCACACTGCACACTGCTATTCGTTTATCACTTTGTATGCGATACCTGTCAAAAAGCCTTTTATCTGTCAAAGTTTTCTTGCGGCAACATAGACCCACCCATTTGCCTACCAGATAAGATAAATATTGGCATGAACAGAAAGGGAAAACGTGAATGTAACATACCATTTACACCTTATGCAGAAGCCATCAACTGGAGAAGACTCAGGGATATCCTCAGTGGTAGTTGTATTGTTGGGTAATCTCAGCTGCACATAAGGTGAGAGCTCGCAACCTACAATAGGGATATCCGATGGCAAATGCACGCGCAAAACACTCAGCATACTGCCAATCCAATGCTAATAACACCTGTAGCTGCTAGCTCTTCTGCCCAGATACAGACTTGGGGGGCGGGGTGAAGGAAGGCAAATGAGCTACTGGGCTGATATGCCATCAGCAGCCCAGTTGCCTTGCCAGCCTTCCCCTCCCCCCGCCCTCCTATTTCTCAAATCGACCTTCTATTATATACTGCAAAATGCTGAACTAACTAATACACACCTCCAGCTAAAATAAATCCTGAGTGTTGTGACCTAGTTCTACAGGCTGAAGTCATCTGCTGTGCCTCATCTCGTGGAAAACATGGACTACTCTACAACCCATTTCCTCCATAGCCCAAATCTGTAATCCGGTATTATGTTTAAGACTAAGCGGAAAAAACCCTAAAATCCGCACCTTGATTTGTTGTTAGATGAATACGTGTTGGATATGTTACAGAGAAGAAAAAATCTTCCGTTTCTGCTGAAAGTGCAGGCTCTTATAGCGACTAAGGAGCTCCGCCAGAAGCGGCGCCGCCATAGCGCAGCGGAGCCTTTCGTTTTCTCTTTCCTTCACTGCTCTTCTGTGTCGCCATTTATTTTTTTGGGAAATAAAATTGGAGCAAAGTGAACCTTTGCTTGCATCATGCAGGATCATTGCTTATCCTGTACAACAGATATAAAGAATGTGGCATGTAAGAACACCATCATAAGCCCTAAATGCAAAACCCTAAAACCAACATAGCTTTTAAAGTTGTGCTATTCCAGGAATTTGTAGGAATATTCTTGCATTTTGGCAATTTCTTCAAATTTCTATGCATTTGATAGAATGTTGTTTGGCCTAGAGGAATAACAATAAATACAACTAGCGGTAGGGCAGGTTTGGGGCAAAGGGCATATGGAGAGGAGGTCAATGAATGATAGATAAAGAAATGCAGCAAATGGTTAAGTGGTTCTCTGCTAAGAGATGAAACAAGTCGTGGGTTCATGTGGACTATATTGTAGTTGTTGTACTGGATGAAAAACTAGCAGAAAGGCAAGCTTGAGATAAAGGTTGAGTGTGATTATGATGATTGGAGATTAGAAAAAGGAAGTTTGAAAGACAGACAAAATAGAATTTTTTAATATACCATGGGCCATGTGCTTATTATATATGAAAAAATATGTGGAATCGTCTATATATTAGTAATGATGATGCTTGTTGTCGATTATAGACACATATTTATTATTCTAGTGCCCTTTTTTTTTTATCTCTGTCCTTCCTGGCGCCTGGCGCCTGCCTGAGGCGCTGCCTCTGAGGCCTGCCTGAGCGCTGGTAGTGACGGATGGCGTTGGGGCGGCGGCAGTGAAGGATGGCGTCCCTGTGTGTGCCTGAGCGGATGTGCGCCTGCGAG
>JAANSK020298713.1:0-10127 GCA_011763485.2 Isoetes engelmannii
TGCTATACATGGGAACATCTCACATGAGATCTCTCAAATTGAAAGAAAGTGGACCCGCTTTGGATGCACCTTGATGATAGATGGATGGGTTGACATGAGCTAAGTTCATCAGATGCGCGCATCTTATTATAAGATACTTAGATGCAGATGCGTCTGCATCGACATGCGCATCTACTTTAGATGCGTCAGGTTTTTTTTTAAGAATTTTTTTTTTGACCAAAATAATCGCCTAGGTTGTGGCTTTCCAAAAACCTAAAAACAGAGAAAAAAATAACGCCGAAATGCCTTCCCTGTGCGCCGAAATGAGTATCCACTCTATGTTTTCACCCAATCTTACCTGAAACAAGTGGAAATCCAGTCGAAAGCTCTCATAGAAGGTCGAAATCCAGTTATAGAAATCCAGTTATAGTGTTGTTCTGTAGCTTTGATTTGAAGCTTGAAGGTCGTTTTTGGCATTGGAGCTCGGATTTGCACAGTTTAGAGGTCGTTTTGCATTGGAGGTCATTTTTGGCATTTGAGCTCGGATTTGCACAGTTTAGAGGTCATTTTGCATTGGAGGTCGTTTTTGGCATTGGAGCTCGGATTTGCACACCTTGGAGGTCGTTTTTTTTGCATTGGAAGTCGTTTTTGGCATTGGAGCTCGGATTTGCACAACTTGGCAGACTGTTAGAGGAGGAATGGGCATATGATTCAGAAGGCTTTTATCATGATTAGCATTTGGTCCAGTGGAGGGAAAGGTTACGTCTTTGTGCAGAATGATCTGAAGAAGACTCTTCCTCATCTAACTAAATAAATGCATTTTACTTTGTTTCTACCTTGTTTGTCTGCTATTTTTACTAAGAACATCTTGTATGTAACCAGTTTCTCTAGTATTAACCTATATATTTCAGTTTTTTAGTGTTAAAAGCCTCCTACATCAAAGGTACGATGGCTGCTATGGATGTAAAGTATTTTGAGCAGTTTTTTTTTTTTTTTTTTTTTTGAAAACGCATCTTAACCGCATCTTAATTTATAGATGCTTTGATGCTTTAGATGCTTACGATGTGTCGCATCTTACGCATCTCTCTTAAGATGCTTTTGAACTTAGGACATGAGAAAGAGGGGACTTTACAATGTCATGATTTCTTCGGCTTTTGGTACAATTTATAAAAAATCCTTTGACATGAGTGGTGCAGGTGTGTCTGCTACAGGAGAGCTACTATTTGAGAAGATGAAAGAGGTTATTGAGGAAGTTGGCCCACAAAATATTGTCCAGGTGATAACTGACAATGGTTCAAATTTTGTATCTATGGGAAATTACTTAGAGGAGGAGTATAAGACGTTGGTGTGGACACCTTGTGCCTCTCATAGTTTGAATATTTTACTGAAAGATATGGGTGGCATACCTTGGGTTTTTAGTGCTATAGACACAGGTGATAGAATATCCAAGTTTTTCTCGTGAAAGAAGAAAGCTTTATCAATTTACCGTAAGTATGCCAAGTTGGAACTCTTGAGACCAGCCGCTACACGCTTTGGAACAAAATTTATTATGCTTCAACGTTTAACTAAAGTGTGGAAGTCTTTGAGGCAAACAATGGTATCAGATGTGTGGTTGGCTTGGGATGATTCCAAGCTTCCAGAAAGTGAGGGGATTCAACATTTAATATTGGATCCCACAAATGAGATGGCTATGCAAGAAATTACTGAAATCATTCGCCCCATGTATTTGGTTCTACGCCTCACTGATAGAGAGGGTTCTACACTTGGTTTGCTTTATGAGTTTATGGATCGCATCAACACGGTACTCGATAAGATCAAAGAAAGAGATCCATCCAATTCGAGAAGGTATTTTATTAATTCGATATTGTTTCTTGTTACTCATCATTATTCCTAGTTTTTTTAGGTTCATAAATTGTTTAATGAACATAACATACTTCTATCTATTTAAGCAGAATTGAGAACATCAAAAGGAAAGTGACTGTTAGATGGGATTGGTACCGTCGCCCAATCCATGCTGTGGCACACTTACTCCATCCTATGTGGAGAGGTGATGATGACACCCAAGAGATTAATACTATAAAAGAAGAGCTTCATTCTGGATGGGTGTCCTACTTGAATCGTATTCTTGATGGAGATCATGATAAAGCTGATAAATTATATGATGATATGCTACAATTTCGAGGGAAGATGGGTGGTTTTAGTAATCCAATGGCTCAATCTAAAAGTGTGATGGCAAAACCGGTCTCGTGGTGGGAGAAGTATGGTGGATCCACACCCGAGCTCCAAAAGTTAGCACTTCGAGTGTTGTCTCAGG
Source organism: Isoetes engelmannii (assembly GCA_011763485.2). NCBI lineage: Eukaryota > Viridiplantae > Streptophyta > Lycopodiopsida > Isoetales > Isoetaceae > Isoetes > Isoetes engelmannii. Next base: position 2,294 of record JAANSK020298713.1, read on the forward strand.
TGAATTTAATTTTCCTATGATCTATCAATTCAATTCTCTTTTTTAACTCTTTCTTTTGGTGTTGTGGACAAGAATCCATTTCTGACTACTATTTAATTGAAAATGCTAGGATTGTTCTACGGGCACAGTAGAGAGAAATTGGTCAAGCCATTCTCTAATTCACACGAAGAGATTAAAAGCAGAGACTCTAAATAGATTAATCTATTGTAGAGAGAACCTACGGGCCGTGCGGAAGTATCAAAAGCTTACTAGACCCAAGCAGGTAAATAAAATCTTCAATTTTGACCTTCCTTTTTTTTTTTCATGAGAAGCATTTTTTTAATGGAGTTTCCATTGCAGGTTGACCCGAATAAGAATTGATGTCTTCAAATCTTCTGACTTGCTTCCAGTTGATCATGAAGAAGAGGAATTGTATAGAAATTTGTTCTTGTAGGTTTCTGGAACAAGAAGAGTTACTCGTTCCCAAACCGCTGAGCCTAGTTCTAGCACTCAAAGAGGGCATGGAGGTCGTGGAAGAGGACGTGGGAGAAGAGGGGAAGTAGATTCCATGGATTTAGAAGAAGAGGAAGCAGAAATTGAGTGTTATGAGGAGGACGAAGAAGAAGAGGATGATAGTTTGAGTACTAGTGAATCTGAGGAGGGGAAGAAGAAGGTTTAGAATCAGATGATGATGGACTTAAAGAGGATGAAGAGGATGGCGAGGAAGAGGAAGGAGGATCTGAAGAAGACTCTTCCTCATCTAACTAAATAAATGCATTTTACTTTGTTTCTACCTTGTTTGTCTACTGTTTTTACTAAGAACATCTTATTGTTTAAATTCGGTTTTTCCGACAAGTGGAAAACTTTTTAGAATTTTTTTTTAGGTTAAGTTTCTAAGGTTTTAATGGATTTGGCTACCGGAATTTTTTCCCGATATTCCAAAAATCGGGAAAGACTTATTCGTACTATTTTTCTTTCATATGATTTTGGCTTCCGATTCTTCCTCTTTCGGTTCTCCTTATCCGATTGCAGGTGGCAGGAAGGATGCATGCCGCGATCTTGATGGCATGGCATGGCATGGAAGCTATGTTCTGTTACTTAAATACTGCAAAGAACCATGGTTGGGGACCTCGGTCGGTGGGGTACCAAAAGCCCTTAAAAAAAATTATGCTTATTTTCTTCTGCCCCTGTTCCGGCTACAGCTGCGTGGAGGCGTTTTTGAGTTGTTGTGCCTCTCCAACTTCGAGCTGAAGCTATGGAACTCCTACTCCAGTCTGAATACATGTATTACAGGGCCTAGGGCAATGGATTAGAGCCTGAGGCAGCCGATTTTGGCCCTGAAGCAGCTGGGTTTGACCTTGGAGCGATTCTACTTCTGATGAAACTGATTCTCACCTCTCTTTTATCAAACAAGCATTTCTGCTACAAGCATCTGATTTTGGGCATGAAGGATTAAAGGATGTTGCATTTTCATTGCAATCTCAGCTTGCTCTTTTTGCTTTTAGATGTTTTAAGTGCGTATGTACATCAAGTTCTTTTATATTCCGACATGGCCACATAATGTTACATGGGATTGTGTAAGATGTTCATTGGGGGCAGTATGATTTGTCATATTGCTCATGCACATTTTGCGGGTAGATTGAATGCAGGCATGCACAATATAGCTCCACTTGGAGTGCTCTATAAGAAAGAATCTGCAAAGGAAGTTGGTACCTATTCATTTGGAATGGGGTCAAAGTAGGGATTCCTTTATTGATCTATCTCTTGCACTGCAGGCAAATGCTGAACGTCCAATTAAATTTTATGTTATCCTCGAATGACCAAGAGCAAATAACAAGATCATCTTCTTTGTTGCCATGGTTAAAAGTGGTTTCTGCATTTCTATATGAGGTTAGTTGATTTGAGCACCTCCTCCAGGTACAGTAATCACTGCTTCTTTGTCGCCCAGTTGAGGTGTCATTAGATCACTTGGTTATCTTGGATTAGCTGATGCCTATTAGGTTTTATATTGAGAGGCATTGAAGGCAAGCAATTTTGGGGCTTTATACATCATGTTCATGATAGCTCTATGTACTTTTTTATGGAGAAGAAATTAATAGTTTCCCTACAACATACCATCTATCCAATTCAAAATGCTCAGAAAGAGCCCTCTAAGATACGGTGGTTGTATTGACATTTATGATTGTGGAAATCTATATCCTCGCAGTGTCATGTCATAGGACTTGGTGTTTCCCTATAGCATATCATCTCTCTAATTCACGATGCTCTGAAAGAGCCCTCCAATATAAAATGGCTGTATTCACCTTTATGATGGTGGAAATTGACTGTACGCATATCCTAGAGTGTTATTGCATAGGATGTCTATATTATTCTTTAAATTGCCTATTCCAGGTTCTATACCATCTATACTGACACAATTGTGTCTATTGCTACTAGAGTTATAAAAGCTACTGGTAGAAGAGTTGAACTCATTCCAGAGGTATGTGTTTCAATTGATGTCTGATATTTGATTACAGTTCATGTATGTTTGACAACTTAAGGCTGCATAGCTACTTAGTTTAGTCTGTGTATTCAAATTTTAGAAACTTCTATAGTACCAATCTTTGATTGAAGAGTTATATGGACCTCATTTCCTAGGCCATTGCTGATCTGGTTACCAAGCCAATTGATGTTAGGTGTCAAGATTTTGAGTTCAGGTTGGATATCATCTATCTTCTTTATTATTTTTGGATGGGTTTGCTACAGTGTTTTGGAACGCCGCATGTCCCGCCGCATGCGGCGTTCCCTTTCGCCCTCGCGGGAATAGTTGGCCGTCCACGTGTTAGCGGTAGCTCCACTATTGAATGCTCAGTTCAAAATCATTTTGGCGTTGCTGCTGGCTCACCGGACTTGGTTATGATGGCTCTGCATCGCGACATTTCTTTTGTTCTGCGCCTTCCTTCACCTTCGCTTCTGGAATAAAGGCCGAAAGGCAAAAATGGAATGGGCAGAAGAAGCAAACTCATAGATGAAGAGGAGAAGGCAACGTCAACTAAAGTAGCATTCACAGCCACCTTCAAAGATGTTGATCAAGGAAAAGGAAAATCATCGGATGCCCCATTCTGAAGCAATTTCGAGTTCTTAGAAATGAAGTATGAAGCTAAGGCTTCAAAATGGTAGAAACAAAACGAACCCTACAAGGCTCAGGCAGTATCAGCTTCATCCGGCCAGGTAGCATATTTCCCAAAGGCTTCGGGTTCTTTCATTTCTTCATTTAATTTTTTAAGTTTGAGGTCTTCAAGAGCATCGCCATAGCACCTTAGGTTTTGCATCGCCATTACACCAGGCTGGAGCTTCAGCTTCAACTTCAGGTCATTTTTCTTTTTCTTTTTTTTTTTTTAATTCTTTAGGCTGATGTCTTGCCGTAAAGTTATTGTCTTTGCTTAATCACATGTCTTTCTTCAGGCTACAGGCACCATCATATTGAAAGAGGATTTATTCTTTCTTCTCAATTTTTAACTGATCCATTTTTCATTGCAAATAATTGACATGCCAAGCTTTGGTATAACAAGTTTAGATAGCAAGCTTTGTACCAAGTTTAGATAGCAGGAGAAAGTTTTTTGGTTCAAACTTTTCAAGAAGCTATAGAAGATGGCAGTGAACAAGCTTTAATATCAATATTGACGGAACATGCTCCTGGTGTATACACTTTTGAAATAGTAAAAAAAATCCTTTTCTTGCTTCTGGTGTATACACTTTTGAAATGCTGAAAAAATCTTTTTTTTTTCTTCTGTGTGCTGGAAGAGGTATGCTTGGCTCATAATTAATTATGTTGGCTTTTTTTTATTATAACTATGGTAATTTTAATTGTTCAGGTGGAGCACTTCGAAAAGTGGGCTCTTGAAACTAAAGTCCATGAATAACTATGGGGTTGTGCTTGATGACAGTGGTATGGAAGGCATGCTTGATCTGCCTATGACAAACTTCATTAGCCCATTTGCTGCAAGTACGTTTTTGTCCTCACATTGTGTTTGTGTCACATGTTTTTTTCTTGTAATGTCTGGTGCATGCAGTATGCAGTATGCAGTATGCAGTATGCAGTGCTCTTAACGTTGGTGGAACACTTGATGTCCACCATGGATTTGTTGTAAAATCCAGTATAGTGAAAGACCTTGACCTAGGTAAGTGAGGTTGATTTCATTGTTCTTCACTTGCCCCTCATAAGAGGCAATTGATCTTTGAGGAGTATTTGGATGTGCGCTCTTACGCATAGACAGGTTGCTTCACTCAGCGGGTCTCTGCTTATCTGCTGAGATTTTATTCCTGTCTTTGCATTTATACTTGTACTGGATTCTTTGATTCAATAAAGCCTGGCGTCCTTCAACAAAAAAAGATGGATGTCATGTATGCATGTTAAATTGTTCATGTTTTTTCTTAATTGGGTTACTATTTTCATTCTTTCTCAGTCTTTCATGTAGATGACTCATAAGCGACTTCAATGTTTGCTTGGGTACGGGGCTTGATGGTTGTGATGCCCATGTTAGGGTTTGATAGTTGTGATGCGCATGTTAATGGTGAAGCCCGTCCTGAGGTATTGAACTTCATTGCAAGTTGGTCATTTTCCTTGACAAGGTCTAGAATTTGATTTCAGTAAGTCCTTGAGTACTTGCACATTGCAGGACGTGCTATTTTGCAGACAGGTCGTCATCATCGCATGGTGCAAAGGCCGTTACATATGGTCATAGGACTAACCTTATTCTATGGCATCACAAGTCTGTCATCTTCATTCTGCACAAGGTACAAAGTTACTTTGTAAAGCGTCCTCATTATGACAAGTTTCTCTCATGATTTAGTTCAGAGTTTCGGGAGTTAGAAGTACCAGCGGGACTTCTCTAACTGGAGGGCCTGTTCATTTAGGGTTATTATTGCAACCTATTTAGTACTTCCGAAGGTAGACGGTGTCGAGCAACCATGAAGGTGAATTCTGATACACTTTCTCTTTCTTATTTTTTTTTTCACTTTATAGCTTTGAATTTGTGGCCACAAACACCATTCAATTGAAATAAATTGCCAAAGAAATGCATTGCTAGATAGCCCGATAGCATTTCCATGTGTCACCTTTCTGGCATTTTGGTCCTAAGCTATTTGTATTCAAGTTCTCAGATGTTATTTTAGGATCTCTATTCCTTTGCGGTCAGCACAAGACTTAAATGAGAAAGGTTGTGGATATGTTGCCTTGCAAACATGCACAAATGGCAAGCAACATCACTGTGCCATTAGGTTTTTGTTCAGATGGAGACTATTTTGCAATATCATTATGTCGATTTAAAAATATTAAAAAGAATTTCGATATCTAAGAATAGATGTGTTATGATGTTTGTTTGACCTAAGGGAATGTGATGAAACCCATATTTGTAGAAGCTAGAAATATAATTTGAGCTTTTGAAAATGTCGAAGACTTGCAGGTGGCTCAGTTGGTTTTGTTCCATCATTTTCAAAGAAGTTTTTTTATTTAACAAATAAATGCCAAATTTGACGAATTTGCATTTTTATTTTTATTTATTTTTTGATGAAAAGGGACTTTTTAATTACTCAATAAAAGAAGGTACATAAGGAATTACATTTAAGGTTGTGGAATGAATCAACAACCATAACAACTGAAACCTAGAACAACTGCAAGCATAATAACCAACACTGTACAATCTTGGGTTTGACCCCTTGAACACTGCAACTGAATGTAACTGCTACTAGAGAAACCGCTGAACAAATCTAAAGCAAACTGTACAATACAAAACTCGATGAAACTCCTCGATTTCACATTTGATCTTCGAACGTAGACTGGATCTTCAGAAAGGATCATGTGTACTTTAACCGCCAAAAATTGATGGTGAGTGCTCTGAGAGAAAAGAAGAGCAAGAGGGCCATCACCTCTCAAAATTGTGAAGTAGGTAAATCTGCCGTTCAAACTTCCTGAATGTATCGCAGAGTTCAGGAGCTTCAACACTTGTATCACTCGATCAGAACTCTTCTTCCTGGAACCAAATGCAGTCTTGAAGCATGCTGTCATTGTCAAGTTCAATAAGAGTAGGTAATTGTTTCCATGGAATATCAGACCAGGAGTGAAGTGTGAGGACAAGCCAGAGGAAGGAAAAGTTAACTTCTGCCATGACACTTAATCCCTCTGCCACAAAACTTCCCAAGTGATAGTAATAACTATTTCTGAATGCAAGGAATTGATCTGCAGACATGAAAGTGCTGAAAGAGAAGAGCAGAATATTTAAGCACCATGCTTGGTAGCCATCTAGCAGAACACTCTTAAACCTAGCAGAAATAGGACCTAGATTCCTAGAAGGCATATTCAGCCCCATGCCATTCAGTCTGTTCCAAGCTTCTTGAATGGAAAGCTCCTCTATTTCAGGGTGGCCAACGAGCATGCCTGTCAATATTTCCAGCAAATCTGTATTCCACAAAATCATTAGAGGAAAAATTTGCATGGTTAACCTTGTAAAAACAAGAAGAGACAATAAATTGACCAAAAGCAAGCCATTTTTTGTCATTAATGGCTATTTCCATAAAACAAATCAATTGTAGAGTTTTATGTATTTGTATGTCAGAACACAAGAAATATTACACGACATCATGCTGCAAATCCCATCCAATTGAAGAATTATATTGATTTATTGCATGTATGTTATGGTTATGTTTGGTCGCATGTCCTTGGGATGCTGCCTTTGTGGTGCGACATTAAAATATTCTTCCTTCCTTCCTTCCTTCCTTCCTTCCTTCCTTCCTTCCTTTTACAAGTTCACCAACATGTTGCTTTGGTTAATATTTATTTTTGTTTGTGTCCCTAGCCAATTTCCCTTTATCACGATGACAAGTACTAATAATGATTTCATTTGGCAACATATGAACCTCGAAACTTCTCCTAGGGTGCATTTTAGTAGTCTCAAAATTTCTCCTCGTGTGTAAATCAACTTTATGTAATCCAATACCATATATGCACTCCATCATCTAACCATTCTATTCCAATTCTATTCCATTCTATGCACTCCAGTATTCCTATCCACTCCATGTGCATGTTGCTAGGCCTAATTGCTTCTATGGGCATATAATTACGTTTACAACTCTTTGTTATTATGTCTGTCCATTCTACTTCATTATTTTGCAGACCTGCTAGATGATTTGGTGGTCTTCACAAGTTCATGAGCTGGCCATAAGGACTTTTGTTAGATTCTGGTGGAGCTTTTCCCCTTTATTTTATCCTGCCACATAAAAAATCTGTCAGCTTTACCTCAAACTTCTTCTTTGATCTTTACCTCAAACTTCTCCTTTGATCTGCCAATAGATTTAAACGCCTACAATAATTCCACAAGCTTTGCATGCAGTGAGTGGTAGATGCCAGGCCTAGTGAGTGGTATATTCCAGGCCCTCAGTTTATCTTATGCATGTGTTTTTGTCTTGCAGGTGTCTCTGCTGCATTTGTTGACATTACCAAAAAGGTTACCTTTCATGTTAGAAACTTTATTGTTCCTGTTTTTTGTTGTAAAGCTAAGTTGCCAACTTCATTTTATGAAGCCAATAATTTGATGTCTGGTGTGAGCTATGTAAAAGATAATCTATTGTTATCTATTGGCATGTGTAGTTTTTGTTCTCCATAAGGCCCATTTTGATTAATGCACCCGAGTTTCTAAGTGTGTGCATACAATGCCCAAGTTATGATGAACATTCAAAGGTTTACATGGAAAATTCAGGTGCTAATTATTCGTCACGGTTTACATTGAAAATGCGGGTCCTACTGTTAGAAATTAATGTCAAAGGTTCAATCAACACTTCTTTCTTGCAATTCAAACTAGAGCACTTAGACAAACTTCAA
>JAANSK020298724.1:0-10126 GCA_011763485.2 Isoetes engelmannii
ACGTTGAGATTCTCGACTAGCGAGACGAGAAACTCGATGACGAGTATTTAAGTTAGCCAAAACATTTAAACGTCCCTGGGCGCTGCCACACAACGCAGGACTAGACAGAAAATAATTCGAACGTCCCTGGGGGTCGAAAAACACCGCTCGGAAAAAAAGTTGGGAATGAATATGTCCCATTTTTTACAAATGCGACTTGAATGTTCATGCTTGGTATATCCTTGCATCCTTCATTGTAGTTTTAGAATTTTGTCTAAACAGCATTGATTGATGTTATATAACAATCTCAAATCACACATTCTACATTTCATAATACCATCCACAGGGTCCAAAAAAAAAACAACATGAAATGGCCAAACAAAAACCATGAAAACACAATATTGGGCCACTAGAGGGCAAGCAGGTGCTTCTCTAGCCTCCAGGTGCTTCTCACTATTTATCTTTCCAGCTTTCTATGTAACTTCAAAGTGGTGGTTGTGGTCTATCTGGGAAAAAAGGTGGTGGCGGCATATCTTCTAGGGCTTAACCATTAATATTGATCAAGTTCTCCAAACCTCTTATTCATCCTGCTTCGAGTTCCGATGGCCCTTTGTGCCATCTTTCACCATTTCTTTTGAGGAGATTGTGCGTTGCTTTTTTCTAGTTTGGTTGCAATACCTCCTCATTAGAATGGCATTTGTGCCCTCCAGAGCAAAATAATTGCTGAAAATGGAAAGTAATTGCTTTAGCAATCAAACTAATTGCCCATATCATACCGTCAAAAGAGTAGTGTTAAGTGGTTGGATACATGTAGACGAATGATGCAGTCTTCTTCTTGACGCATCTACATGATTCAGTATTAGAGATCGTGTTGAACTTTAGATTATCTCATGATAGATTAATACCCATTTCTTGACATCATCTGAATTCTCTTAATGTAACATATAACCTGAAGTTGGCGCTATATGATTCCAGCTCCAGATTTATATGGCTCATAAAATTCATCACTTTTTGTAATGTAGTTGAACTTGGCTCTCTCCAAAAAACCTGACATTGGATATGAAAATGAAATGGTCCTTTAAATCGCATAAACTGCATGTCCTTCGCTGCATTCAGTCATCTGGTATGATTGGATTTGTTGGGGCATGCATTTCGGGGGGAAAAAAAAAAAATGCTAGACGGAGTTGACAGATTCAGATTTCCTTGTTCAACTAGCTCATGAAACGCTCCATAATGAACTTTGATATTATGTAGAATTTCACAATACTTTCTCATGGGGAAGACCATAATCTGCTGAAATTTTAATCTTGATTTTCAGGGTGCCTGAATGCCCTTTTGCAACTGGATTTTCTTGTCCAGAAATTAAGTGATTTTTAAGGCGAACCTTCTCCTTTCATCACCTAAATTTGCTATTAATAATCTTTGAGAGACGTACTTCAACAATTTGCTCTATTTCTTTCAAAACTGGGTGACCTTTTACAACTTCATTCTTACTGGATTCTTTGTCCAGAAAATGAGTTGATTGTATTTTGGTTTTCAAGATTTGCAGTTCCAAGTTGTCTTGAAAACATATCTTCTCCTTGACATCCTTCGCTTATCTTGTTAACAACAAATTTATGAGCTTGGTCATCTAGAATGTGGCAATTTTTTTATTTGGCTGTTCCATATGCCTGACATGTCAGGGCTTAGAGACTTGCAGCTTTTATAAGAAGCGCACATTATGACTCTTAGCTTGTGAAGATCTCACTTTTCTGGTAATGATGTTCTCGATAGCAAGTATTTGCAGGCCATTAAACTTCTTTTAAGTGCCATTGCATGCTGCCGATATCTTACAAGGAAAATTGTCAAAAGAGCTTCAGCTTATGAGTTGCTGGATTTTCTTTTCTCTGGAAACCATCATATCAAAATCTGGCTGTTGGCAGCCCTTCAATCAGAATGCGTTAAAAGAGAGAAAATACTGCAGCAGGAATTATAGGATAACCTACCAGAGATTATCATAAACCTCCCAGAGTAGATCTGGTCGTTGACAGAGGGATACTTTCTTCATCTATGGTTTGAGGTCAATCCTTCCCTCTCGTGGGTTATGAAGGATTTAACCTCCTCTCCAATGTTTTGCTCTCAAATGATGATCTCCACCCCTTTAATCCTTCATAGAAGCTTACCAACGTTTGACTCATGACCATCCTTAGTTATTGATTGTCCTTATACCCGCAATGAATTCATGCACATCTTCTTCACTCCTGTCATTCCACTTGCAGGCTCTCTCTTGCCCACACATGTACTCTTAGTTTTTCTATTTTTTCTCCTATATAGATGTCAGCCATAAGTACATATGGAACAGCATTTTCTGGATCAAGTTTGACCAGCCGTTGGAAGCATTTGTGGCCAAGTTCATTGTCCCTATAGGTTTTGGAAGCAGTCAACAGAGCTGTCCACAACTCTTTAGAGCAGAGATATATTTCATTTTCGACCAACTTTCCTGCTTCACACAAGTGCCCAGATCGGGCTAGAAGGTCAGCCATGCAAGTATAATGATCTATCGTGGGTATAATATCATAGTCTTCAGTCATCATCCTAAAATACTTGTGACCCTCGAAAACCAGATTTGTGCGGCTGCATGCAGCAAGGAGACAAAGGAACGTAGTTGAATCTGGCTTTATGCTGAGATCTTGCATATTGGTGAAACATTCTAGTGCCATGCTACTGTGACCACTCATGCCATACCCTCTTATCATTGCATTCCATGAGACAACATCTTGAAGAGGAAGCTTATCAAAAACTGTCCTTGCATCTGTAAGCAAACCACATTTGGCATACATGTCAAGCAGAGTGCTGCTGATGAAAAGGTCACTTCTTAAACCCATCTTTGAAATTGCAGAGTGTATTTCTTGGCCCTTATCTATAGCTCCTATGCTGCCACATGCTTTCAACATACATATAAGCATGACAGCATCTGGAGACAAATTCTGCTGTTGCATCTGCTGAAAACAGTTCAAAGCCTCCTCGCCAAGCCCACTTTCGACGTACCCTGTAATAAGTGAGTTCCATGACACAATGTCTGGATGGGGCAGCTTGTCAAATACTTGTTTTGCTTCTTCCAGAGAACCACACTTTGCATACAAGTCAACTAATGTATTAGCAATGAAAACATCCTCGTTGAAGCCCCTATGTACAATAATGCTATGCACTGCACGTCCTTTCTGAATCGATTTCACGAAAATGCATGCTTTCAATGCAGAGACAAATGTGAGGGCATTTGGAGAGATATCTCCGAGACACATCTGATCAAAACATGTCAATGCTTCCAGTCCAAACCTATATTCCACATATCCTGCAATTAGTGCAGTCCAAGACACGACAGTTTTCAATGCCAGCTTGTCAAAAACTTCTTGTGCTTCTACAAGTGAGCCACATTTTGCATACATGTCTATCAATGTGCTGCTAACAAATTGATCATTTTCAAATCCCAACCTTGCAATATCCGTGTGTACCAGCCGTCCTTTCTCTATAGCTCCTATACTGCCACAAGCCTTTAGGCTGCAAGCAAACATTACAGCATCCTGTGGAAGGTTTTGCAGTTTCATCTCTTCAAAACAATTCAATGCTTCTTCGCAGAGTCCATTATCAGTATATCCTGCAATAAGTGCACTCCAGGACACGACATCTCGAACTGGCAGCTTGTCAAATACTTCGCGTGCCTCTGAAGGTGAGCCACATTTGGCATACATATCAATCAGACTATTCCCAACAGATAGATTCTTATCAAAACATTTCTCCGTACTTGCAATATGTATTTCTCGGCCCTTATCTATGGCCCCTATTTTGCCACAAGCCTTCAAGATGCACACAAAGGTGACAACATCTCCAGTAATAGCCTGCAGTTGCATTTCTGCAAAACATTTAAGTCCTTCTTGATCAAACTCATTTTCAGCATATCCTGCAATGAGTATGTTCCATGTTACAACATCCCTCGTAGGCAGCTTATCAAATACATCTTGTGCATCAGCAAGTGAACCACATTTGCTATACATGTCGATCAGAGTATTGGCAACAAGAAGATGACTTTCTAATCTATTGATTATAATCATAGTGTGTATTTCCCGCCCCTTGTCTATGGTTCCTATAGTGCCACAGGCTTTCAAGTTGCAAATAAATGTCACTGCATCTAAATTCATACTTTTCATTTGCATTTGCTCAAAACATTTCAATGCTTCATAAGCAAGCCCATTTTCCACATATCCTGCAATCAGTGCATTCCATGACACAGTGTCTGCAACTGGGAGGCTGTCAAAAACTTCACGTGCCTCTGCAAGTGAATTACCTTTTGCATACATGTGGATTAGAGTATTGCCAATAGAAATATCTTTGTCAAACCCCTTACTTTTGATGTCAGCATGAATTTGGCGACCTCTTTCCATATCTTTCAGCCTAATGCAAGCTCTCAGTATCGCCTTAACCGTATAACAGCTAGGCTGGATGCTATCAGCCTTCATTTTGAGATACAAGCCCAAAGCATGATTTGACTGTCCACATGCAACGTAGCCAGAAATAAGAAAGGTCCAGGAATGCTCATTTTGATGTTCCAACCTATCAAAAACCCTCTGAGCATCAGACACACTGCCACATTCAACTAGCATTGGCACAATGTGATTCCCAATAGTTTGATGAGCCTCTAGGCGATTACTGGGGACAAGTGTATTTACAGTTTTGGCAAATGCTAGGTTTTTTGCTCTCCTGCATTTACCCAACACTGAAAAAAACTGATTAAGAGAGCTTGGGTTAAAGATGCCCAAACATATGCTCTCTTTCCCACTAGAAACTGTAAATTCATCCGTTTGTACTTCCTGGATATTACATGGAGTATGAGAACCTGCGTAATCCATAAGGTTTTTAAAATTCGAATATACCTGTGATTGTATTGCAGATAGTTTTCCTCTGTTAGTTCCATGGTTTCCTCCATTGCGAAGCATGTAAATAGCGTGTAAAGCATAGCAATGGAAGCTGAGGTCAAAATAGTTCGCTTTACACCAATTCAGGAAACAAGCTGGTCAGAATTAAACCTCATGTTAATAGTGTAGATAAAACATGTTCCATTCCACAAGTTGATACGACTTAGCTTCTGAAATAGAACTTATTTTTCTTGCTTCCGTATAGGAAAGAACAAATAAGTCTCCAGTTCGAGCCGATTCACATGATTGCATACAATCATTAGGGCTGGCATTAGAACTTCTTAAACGGAGCTGATGACTAGTACATATGTCTTGCAGACCTCAATCGAGTCCTATCCACAAGGCTAGGCTAGTGATGTACATAATTACAAAACTCATTCAAATAAGCGCCAAGCTATTCGCTTCAAATTGTAGAGCAGGCTAAGCAGAGGGGCAAAATGCTTACTAAGGAGCTAAAGCAAGAACATAGGGATACCTTGACTTCACCAAAGCTTTTGATGATATAAATTACTTAAATGTCCCATTAGAATTGCAGCAAGCAGTAGTGAATTATCTTTTTTATTCCAAGGTTCTCAATGGGTAGAGAGAGTACCATTGGAGGATTCAATGACGTCTCCAAAGAGTGATTGGACACACAAGGGCTTGTGATCAAAGTTGTCAGAGGGGCTCCAACAATATCTAGATACAACCTTGCGTGTAGAGAAAGAGATGAAACTAAAGGTTGGAAAATATTATGGTGATGGGCATTAGATCCAAGTACACTTCCCATGTGGTTAGAGGTAAGACAATATGTGGCTAGTTTCAAGCAAGTACTTGATGGATTAAGAGCCCTTTATAGTTTGTTGAATCTATGTCGGTCAAATATATGACAGCATTGAAATTTTTGGAAGGAAGTCTATTGCACTATGGTAAGGATGGTTATACTTTATGATTTCTCAACATGGGCACTAGGATTGTCAAAGACCCCTTACGAAATGTTGCTTGTAGATAGGATTGTCAAGGCCCCTTATGAAATGTTGCTTGTAGAAACTGGCATTCTACTTGGGTATGGAACCCTTGATGCAAGAAGATTGCCACTCCTAGCAATGCTTCCATCTGGTCGGTACCAACAGGTTGTGAAATGGGCTTAAAATTAATTTGTGAAGAGGATTGGCCCATAAATTCCATTGAAGTTAGTGATTAATATGTTCATTACAATGTTTTAAAGTTGTATAAAATTGAGTTGATTTTTAACATCTACAGAGAACAAATGGTCTATGGAACTCATACAACGCATATAACAAACTCATCTCTAGCGAGAATTAAAAGAGCATGCTCTGAAGAGTTTTTTAGAGAAAAATCTTGATAGTGATAAGCTTCGAAGAATATATACACTTGAATCTGGTCATTCCTCGTGCAATCACGTACGTTCCTCAAGCAATTTTGTAGATTGCAACTCCAAGATGTATGATTGCTAGTATAGCTACCTTGTTTGTCTATTGAGACTCAAGTTAGATTGGTGTAAATCCAACAACCTATTTATTTCTTGTAATAACCATAAATACTAGACAAATTTGGAGCATTTGGTACTCATCTCCTAAAGCTCAGTGACAATATTTATAGATTTGGACTCATTAGCCGATCTATTAGTCTCAATTATGAGTTGGCGTGTACCTAAATACGATGAAAGAAAAACAAGGTTTCTTCAAAGTTTCTTCACCTACTTTGAGAAGATAGCAAGGGATGAACCAGAAACAGAGGACAGCAAAGATGAGGCAGATGTTGGAGATGAAGAAAAAATGACGGGTGAACCTTCGGGAACAGCCTCGGACATTGACTTAATCAAGAAGACGGTAATACCCAATGACTTAGACCATGTGATGGATACGTTCAATGTAGATGACTATGACCAAGTCTTGGACAAGTTAAAAAGAGATCACGTTAATCCCGACACGGTGGACCGTCTACAAGGAGGTATGGCAAGCTTCGTGAGTTCTTCTAACGTATCATGAAGTTGTCCGTCCCTCTAACTGGTTGAAATGTTGTCAGGTGAACCCGATGACTTGGACGATGTGAGGGATAATTGTGACTTAGATGATGTGAGGGATAATGGTATACAAAGAGGTATGGCAAGATTCGTGAGTTCTAACGCATAATGAAGCTGTCTGTCCCTCTAACTGGTTGAAATGTTGCCAGGTGAACCCGATGACTTGGACGATGTGAGGGATAATTTAATGTAGATGACTATGACCAAGTCTTGGACATGTTAAAAAGAGATCACGTTGATCCCTTCAGGGTGGACCGTATACAAAGAGGTATGGCAAGATTCGTGAGATCTTAACGCATAATTGTCCGTCCCTCTAACTGGTTGAAATGTTGCCAGGTGAACCCATTCATATCCAAACAGGTACCCTCCAAGACGACAATGACGACGAGCCTAACGTCGCCACTGATAGAGGGCATCTCAGGCCTAAATGGTGCGATACTGGTTGATCAGGTTCATGATCGTGAAGTGCAGAACGAATTCAGTAACGTGTCACAGAGAAATCAGGTACCCCTTTTTGCCATGCATGCACAATAGTTTTGATTGTAAGCTACTTTTTATCATAGCTCCTTATTCATGACTCCCTTTTCAATGATTTTTATTGCGCTGGAAAGCTCCCTTCAAGAGCTTTCTATTGATATTTGATATGACCATGTTTGGTGAAGATTTTTGAGTACAAACAGCAATTTTCCGGCTGATATTGTAATGTTTTGAACAGTTCTTATGGGATCTGCACTCTTGGTTTATTGGATTCATTTCCTCTCTCCAGATTGGTTTGGATCAGATCTGGTCCTAGTCCAAATTTCTTGTTTTTGTTCACTCTATTAGTGAGTTCAGATCGTCTATGCTTCAGTATAACACATAGACGTAGTACTGAGAAATATGCCACACACCCGGGAAAGGTAAGTTTTGTGACAGAGAATAATTCGCGCAATTTTCCAAACTCGTTCCAGCAGTCAATTTCAAAGTGATACCCACACAGTGTTGGTTTTTTTGCCATCAAACTATTCGATCCTCAACGACCACTGTTGAGCATACCTAATACTGCAAGAATATTTAGTTCTCAGCAGCCATTGCCAGAGGTGCCGAGTTTGGATGATAGTGGGTCTTCTAGAGTGCTATTCACACACATAGAGGTATTCAGAGATCCACAGATTGATACACAGCAACATCAAGATCCTCTTCATGCTCTGGATATTTAGATTCAACATTTGCCAGTTGCATTATGTAATTGTGTTCAGAGTATTCATTTTAAGGGATGCTTGACTGGTATATATATGACAATGTCTATTTTGAGATGGACACAACTCTTGCAGTTAGTCCTCACCTCGGTTGATGACCATAATGGTCAGAATTCTACAAAGACAGTGGATGTCTCAGTGCAAACTTCAGATGCAGTGGCAGTCAAAGCCCCAGGCTAGATGTCCCATTGAGATAGGAGTGCAAACTTCTACTCGAGCAAGGGGGGTTCACCATCTTTTCCGTATAACCTATCTGCATGCACGAGGAAGGGGTTTTTTGTTTTACCCATTTACGTACATATATGTTCGGTAGGGGGTCCTTTGTCTAGGATTTTGGGCACTAGCCTAGGTAAAATTTATTCGGAAGTGATCAAAATTGACTTCTTAAAAATTTGTATACAGGGGTTTTTTGCTACCCCTTGAACACAGATGGCATACCCCCCCCCTTCCCCCAAACATATGAGTGCATCCCCTTTGTACTCGAGAAGGTACAGTGGAACAGGCACATCAGACTCATAGGGAAGCGAGGGATGAGAAAGATCATGGCTTAGGTACTAGGGCCCTGGATTTGTGTATCATAAGGATTGCGGAAGTGGAGAAAGACATTCACGCAGATCTGGATGAGGCTTTGCATTTTTTTGTTGATGTCATGCATGTACATAACGGACCCATGGTAGACTGCTCGAGTATTTGATCCTTGAATGTGCTTGTGGGCCGTTCCTGAGACACGGGCATAAATGGTAGAAGCGACTACTCATAAACGTCTAGACGGTTTTGCCCAATTGGTTAAGGGCATGTCGGTTAGGAATGTTACAGTTGGGATCAAAGCATGTTGGATCTTAGTGGGAGTTTGAGAATATTTCATGGTCTTAAAGTGGTTTGTTAATGCTCCTATTGTCTATGTGCAGAGTAGTAGGAGATCATGGATGCGGGTGGTGCTAGGTGCAATTGTAACGGGATCGTGGGAGACTGCTCAAGTATTCAATCCGTGAATGTGCCTATGGGGCGTTCCTGAGACATTGGCATAAATGGGTAGAAGCGACTACTTATAAATGTTAGACGGTTTTGCCCAGTTGGTTAAGGGCATGTCGGTTAGGAATGTTACGTTTGGTATGAGAGCAGGTCTCGAGTTCTAGTCTCCATGGGTGCCTCTTTGGTTGCCTTGGTAATCATCCAGTTTGTGGTAAATTTGGTTGTCATAGTCTTGTATGATCGAGGACGAGCATAGTGCTAGTTGGAGAGATTGTAACGGGCCCATATTAGACCGTTTGAGTATTTGATCTTTGAATGTGCATGTGGAGCATTCCCGAGACATCGGCATAAATGGGTAGAAGCGACTAGTCATAAACGTCTAGACGGTTTTGCTTAGTTGATTAAGGGCATGTCGGTTAGGAATGTTATAGTACATGATGATGGAGTTGTCTCCGCCTGTCAGGTGGGAGCAGTACGACCTGATCGCCTCCGCCATCTTCTGGTACGAGTTCAAGATGCACTTATAGTCGGCTCCATATTCTTCAACATGGCAATCATCTCAAGGGTACCAACTTCAACCTCTCTCCTCTTCAGCTATGCAAGCATAGGGAGGAGTTATGCAAAATGAGAGAAGCGCAGCTCCAAAAAAGATGGGCAGTTTATCCTGGAGGTAAAGCAGTTATTCTAGGCTACTGGCCATCCAATCCTTGGCTTGATTATGTTTAGATAGCATGAATCTATACTACTGCATATAATTTAAAGTATGATTTGCTTGTTTGGCCTTCGAGCCAGGTCCTAGTTTCATCTGAGCTTTTGCTCATGTCTTTTACCGTTTTATTATATTTGGGTTGTCTGATACAGAGCTGAGCATGGAGAAGTGGTCCACGGCGCAAAATTATAGCAAATGCTGTAAATATTATTCCTATGTAGTTCCTCAACGATACATGTAAAAGGGGCATGGG
>JAANSK020298735.1:0-10124 GCA_011763485.2 Isoetes engelmannii
TACTTAATCATAGGTGACACTAATACGAGGTGACGTGGCATGTATTTATACCCGTATAAATACCTGGAATGTCACATGTTATAATAACACTCTAAGGCAAGCTTCAACGATATACTTACATCTCTCTATGTTTTCCATGTGGTTTCATGCTTTGAAGCTGCGGAGAAATGTAGTTTATCAGGATTCTGGCTTCCAATTTGCAGGCTTTCATATAGCCAAAACCCCATCTCAAACTCACCGCATTTAGAATGGGAAGCAATAATTGCATTCCATGTACATTGGCTCCATGCTTTCAAGAATGCAAACATACGACTCAGATGGATCCAACCCATTGTTGGCCATTGACAGACAGACCTCTTCTACCAAGGTCTAAGTCTTGCCTTTGCATGATTTGATCACTAACCTGTAAGATAGGTCTTCAGAAATCACTATCTCCAGACAATTAAATACTCTTTCAGCCATGGAAGCCTTGAAGATGCCTGTTTAAAAATATCATCAAAAAGCCACGCCATATACATAAGAAAATGCCTGAATTAAAGGCCAGACACTTACACCTACTTACGTGAATCAGTCGATGGAAAAACCGTGGCAAGGCGCGAGTTTGTACTGGAAGCAAAATAAATTTGGTCTAGGGATGGCACCTTGCAGCATGAACTCCTCATCGTGGACTAATTCTGAAACAAACAGAAGAAAAAAATAAGCCCCAATCTTCCTAACTCTCTGCTTGCTCTGAGGAAATCCGACCTTACAGACATCAGGATCTATCATAGACTGAAAATCTGTCACACTGACACACAAGGACGATAACAGGCAAGCAAGGGGGATTAACCCCTTCTTAACCGGCAGGCTTCTGGATCAAGCCATTCCTGGCCGTTGATCCATGCCTTGTGATAGGACATAACAGGCGAGAAAATTCTTGGGAGGGGTAGCGATGTGCATGATTCAGCCCCCGAACCTCTAATAAACCATCAGCAGCCTCTGATAAACAAGCATCAACCTTCTCAACCTCTGATAACCAAGCAGCAGCATGCCGAACCTGTGATAATCCTAGCTATGGATGAGGGCCTGCCTGCCGAACCTGTGATAATCCTAGCTATGGATGAGGACCCTTTGCCTGCCAGTTAAAGGGGATAAACACCCCTGCTCGCCCATACCTCAGATAAACAGGCTCGCCCCTCTGGGCTCGCCCGTTTATCTGAGGTAATGGGCTCTCAGGGGTGTTTATCCGCTTCTTCTACCTGCCAGCTCAGTTACAACGACCTTGAATATCTTCAGCAACAATATTTTCTTTGCTGGTATATCATTTGGGGGAAATTTTGAAGCAGATGATAAAAACTTTTGATCTAATGTAAGAGCTAAGCCTAGAGCCGTTGTAGAGAACGACACGAACCCATAGCTTGAACAGAAGCCCCAGAGCTCCATACCCCAGCCGTAATGTTTTTGCCCAAGAAATTTCACCAGATTACACTCCATTCTTAAATCAAATAATTTTATGTGTATAAATATTCGTCCTCCGTAATGTTCAATCAAATGTTCTTCAAAAATCATGGTTTCTTGTTGCATCCAGTTAGTGAAATCTGGAGATGATTTGGTTTATAGGATTCAAGATTGGAGCTACCTTGTTGCATTAGGACAATTAGAATGACATAGAAGTCCATGCCTTAATACTATCATATAAACTCCTGCTAATAGAACACCTTGACAAACTAAGACGTTATTTTGTATGTAATCTTTGGAATGAGGAGCAAAAGGAGAAGCATCTGTTGCGAATATTTGGGTAGTGGTCGTGTGTTGTGTGTAGCGTAGTGCATGTAGTGGTGGTAGTGTAGTGTGTGTAGTGAAGTTTTTTTGTAGTGTAATGGTGTGCTCGGGAGTCGAACATAATAGCTCATGACCAGAACCCATAAGGAGAGCATGTATAATATAACCATTAGATTCAAAAATAAACGTTACTTAGAAAGTAAATAGTAAAGTACAATTTAATCTATATATTGCCTGTAACGGGCCCACGGTAGACTGCTCGAGTATTCGATCCTTGTATGTGCCTGTGGGACGTTTCCGAGACACCGTCATAAATGGGTAGAAGCAACTACTCATAAACGTCTAGACGGTTCTGCCTAGTTGGTTAAGGGCATGTCGGTTAGGAACGTTACAAGTTACAATTGGTATCAGAGCAGGTCTCGAGTTCAAGTCTCCATGGGACCCTATATGCATGTGTAACTTGGTAATCTTGGTAATCACCCAGTCCGTGGTATACTGGTTAAGTCATAGTCTTGGATGCTCGAGGACGAGCATAGTTCTAGTGGGAGACTGGTTAAGTCATAGTCTTGGATGCTCGAGGACGAGCATAGTTCTAGTGGAAGAGATTGTAAAGGGTCCATGGTAGTTCTAGTGGAAGAGATCGTAAAGGGTCCATGGTAGACCGCTCGAGTATTCGATCCTTGAATGTGCATGTGGGGTGTTCCCGAGACATCGGCATAAATGGGTAGAAGCGACTACTCATAAACGTCTAGATGGTTCTGCCTAGTTGGTTAAGGGCACGTCCGTTAAAAACGTTACATTGTCCAAATTTTGCATCCAATTGTGCATCATTGGGAGTCAAACCCAAATACATTAGTAACAAAATTTATTCATGAAGGTCAAATTGTGTCTTCTTGAGGTGAAATACGATTGGTTTAAATTATAATACTAAAGGAAATATAAGACACTTTTGAATCTCATTTACTTCATGTGCCAACAAACTACTGAGAGAGCGTCTTATAGGTCAACAAGAGTACATGGTATAGAGTCCATTGCATCAAAAGAATTGCCATTTATCTGCCACATATAACTTGAATGCAGAGTGTATTTCTCATAGCACCGAAGGCCAAGTGTGCCTGACGTTTCTCGACCACGACAACTTGAAGTTCAGACATTGCTGCTAATTCTACCCCAAATAATTGTCCAAATATGTGTTTATCATACATGCCTAATTCTTTCCAAAAAACAAAAACATGATTGGATGCTCCTATCTCACAACTTCAAATGTTGTTGTAGGTTACATTAACATGTGGGTTACAAAAAAAAAAAATTGTTGAGATGTTTTGTGATTGCATGTTTGCCTATCCAGTAACAAATTATAGACAAATTGCCTAAGATTCAAATGCCCTCACCCTTTGCTATTTGCATAAGTCCAGTGCCCAAGATTCAAATGCCCTCAGCCTTTGTTGTTTGCATAAGTCCATAGACAGGACTTGAGAGGATTTCACAGTCATTCCCAAAAATAAAGCTTCTACAATTATTTTTCTGTAGCTAGAGCGAGAGAATAGAGTGCATGCTTCGAGGATACATGCATTGCATGTTGAAGCAAGGTAACATAGAATCCGCAAATTCGGCGTTGCCTCTGCACTTTCTTGATAGCTTGTGCAATTTGTTTCAATAGAATAATATGCTATCAAATGTCAATGAATGGTTATTCAACAATATAGATAAATGGAAGGACAAGACCATGTGATAAGATAAGATAAGATAAGATAAGATAAGATAAGATAAGATAAGGAAGGTTGTGCCAAAGGTCAAAATAGGAAGTTCCCTTAGAAAAAAGATTTAGAGACCTTTTTTGTTAAACATTTTGAAACAAAGTTGTCACATCGATGTGACATGCGTAATATTAGATTTTGTTGTCATGCACTATGGACCAAGCCACACTTACATATGTCTACATTTTGGGTAGTAAAGTGTGTTGCATTTTTAATCAAGAGATACTTGCATATGTCTTAAACATACACGTGTAAGTTTTCTAACATACACGTGTGTGCGAGGTCTACAGCTATGCAACCGCTATAAAGGTCACATCTCCACAAACCTACGACTTCCTAAGACTGCAGACTCGAGCTCATCATGTGACATGTTACTAAGCCATTTTTGAACTGGTGATTCTCCTTCATATTAGATAATCTGCAAGCAAACCTGTGAACAACTGCAAGAAGACCTGTCAACAACTGGTCCTGAAATGGTTGATGTTGTGGCAGGTGGTGCACCGCTGTATCAGGGTGAACGCCCTTGTGAGTCGGTTTAGGCCGGGTGTGAGCCCTCTATGCCCTTGTTGCGGCCTTCACCATGAGACTGTGGAGCATTGTTTGGTTTTATGCCCCCACTTGCAGGCAGCCTGGGACTAGGTCAGGGCTTTGTTTCAGGTGAGATTGACTAGCCAGCAGTTGCTGTTTCATGTATACCCTGTTGCGTGGCCACTCCTATAGAAGCAAGCTTTGCATCTGTGTGTGGCTTGGCTGGTGTGGTTGATCTGGAAGCGGCGACGGTTGTGGATCTTTCAGAGGATTCAGCAGCCTGCAGCCTCTCTTGTTCCTCAACTCAGGCACACAGAGATTTCTTGTGTTCCCGAAATTAGCAGAGCGGAAGTTCGCCATTTGGCGGCACTTCTTGGGTATTGTAGATGATGAGGATCGGTTTGTACAGCAATAGAGTTGCAGTTCCTTTATGAGTTTGTTATGGAGTGTCGAGGTATTGCTGTCTCTTTGGGGTAGTTCTTCTTCCTCCTCACTCGATTTGTATCATTACCATTCTCTTAATATATTGGTAAGTTCTTCAAAAAAAAAAAAAAAAAAAAAAAAAAAAACAACTGGTCCTGAAATGCCAATTTTAGATGGCACTATATATTTTCCAGTTCATTTCAAATTATGGATGTAAAATGGAGGTTTTCTTTGAACTTTAATCTCGCAGGTGGCATATGCACATACAAGTAGGTGGACCCCCCGGGATTAAGATATGTATGAGATTTATTCGGCATACGTCTAATAGACTGAAGTTCGATATTTTTGAAGCATATTCTGTTCCAAACTACCTATATAAGAAATTGCAAGATTGGTTACAATGTACTCCATTTTCAAATACATAAACTGCCATATTAGAACACTGATTATGAGAGGTCTAAAATTGACTTACCAATTGCTAATCTACTAACTTACATTGAAGGTGCTACGCCCTGTAATAAAATCATAGGAACAAAGCAAAGGTGCTTATTTGCAAGTAGAATAATGTGCTAACATTTTGCTGCTTTTTTTTTTTTTTTGAAGGACGTCAACCTTTATCAAAAAACCAAGATGAAAGACAATTAAAAATGCACAGGCGGGATTAAGATCTCAGAGGACAATCATGATCCACTG
Source organism: Isoetes engelmannii (assembly GCA_011763485.2). NCBI lineage: Eukaryota > Viridiplantae > Streptophyta > Lycopodiopsida > Isoetales > Isoetaceae > Isoetes > Isoetes engelmannii. The sequence continues at coordinate 5,163 of JAANSK020298735.1, forward strand.
AGTAAGACCACCGGCCTATGCATAAGACTAACACACTCAAATAAATCTCAAAGACCAACTGGCGCTTGGCAGGAGCAAGCGAAGAACAATGGTAAGCCTTAACAATTTTAGCTTGTGCGTCCTGGAGGATAGCAGCAGCAGGAGTGTCAACGCCCTTAAAGACACACAATACTTAAGAAATTAAAACAATGAACATCAACAAATACAGCATGCAACACAATTTAAAGATGCAACGTCTCTTTTATGCCATAGTAATAAAATGCAATGACCTATATGTTTTTCGTCATTATGCAGGTACCTACTGTACCTGCATAATGACGGAATAGTAGAAAAAGTTGACATACAGGAAATGAAAGTAATGGTGATTATCTAGCCTTTACCTTGTTATGTGGCTACAAACAACTCATCCAGCTCTGCTACCTGTGATGCCTATATGGTACGAATGACTTGTAGTGCGAATGGCTTGTAGTGCGAATGTCTATATTACTCGCAAAGAAAGATGCACAAACAAAAGGTTCCTGCAAAAGGGAATGAAGTAGTAAGATATCAACATAACGCACCGGAAAAAACTGATACAAACAAATTAGAAGTCAGATGTGATCCAGTGCCAGGATCTGAAGTACAAATTGGCATCAAACTTGACCTATATTAGAGAAAGAACACTAAAGACAAATACCACTATGACTAAATAACATTGAAAATGTTGCAAACCAATTGACAAAAGTTTGGCAATAAAAGTAATTATGTGTGTGCATAACGGCTGCACAATATGTTAATAAATTACTGCTTCCATTTTTCTCTGTCTTCACTTGCAGAAGGAGGTTGTTAGACATTTTCAAGACCAAAGAAGCTTTTTGAAACGATCATGGAAGATGTATTCGCTTGTTCAACCTGACAGAACAGTAAATCTGCTTGCAGTGACAAAATGACCAAGTTTTCTTTATCAATTTTTCATTGAAAGTGCGTTCTACTATAAGATCTCGTTTTAATCCATGTTTGCGCCAAAGTACTGGGCAACCTTGCTTAGGAAGTCAGAGGGCATAATCTGCAAGGAATAAGGAGTTTTAAGCATAAGTGACAGTTATAAACCAGCTACTTGGTTCTTTGAATTTATGTTTAGTTTAGCTGGAAGTTAACTTTGTTGATATAGCCACAAATCTTCCTATAGAGTCGTAAATGGCACTTATGTTTTAAGGAGTTCTTCATCTATCTTGAGAACAGTCTTTGCATCTGAGCATGATCTTTTTTAATTCCCATGATTCACTACATTTGAAAATTGAAAAAAATAAAATATGATAGTTCTTGTTGCATAAAAACTCCATCATATTGCAAATGTTACTGTTCATGTACTGATGTATTTGGACATACCTCACTATTGTATTTGGATGTCTGTTGAGATTTTTGGGGACTGAATACCCAGTAAAAAGGACCCGCATGCATATGATCTACGAAAAGCTATTGAGCTGAAAAAGAAAAATAGATCAGTTTCTACCTGCTAGGAGAAGTAGGAGACTATCTTGGCGGCCATGCCGTTTAAACCGTGGCTTGATGTACAGCCATCCAAAATTTTAAAGCTCATTATTGCAATTGCCTAGAAGCAATCAGAACTCAAGGGCAAAAGGCCATCTCGACATAATATTAAGTCCAGAAAGTGCTTTTCCTATGGTTCAGAACAAAAGTATAGCCTAGCATTTACCAGAGAAATACAACCTGTTGCATGGACATGAAAGAGCTACAGGAACAAGAACCTGAAGCACAATGCGCTTACTCCAGAATATGAGACTAATGATAAGAACCAATTTGAAGGTGCTGAATCCAGATACAATCCCTCACCTCTGGATCAAGGGAGGAACACTTATAAGCCATCAGTATCTTGGCCTGGGCCACATCATAAATCTAGCTTACATTCTTATACTCTGTAAACTTTGGCAAGAGTTCCCGAGACAACAAAAAAGAAGAAACAAACTAAGTTCTTAGCAAAAGAATATGAGGGACATGAAATATAAACCTATATTGCATCAGGGAAAGGTGAAGCCCCTCTTGTAGCTCTTCCCACTTGCTCTGCTTATATACTCCATATACAATTGACTTTGATGTTTCCTTGAGGAGAGGAAGCAATACTTGATGTAAAAGAATAAGCTCTGTTTGCAGCAATACATCAGACATGGTAAAACTCTCAAATAGGCTTAGATTCAAATAGATCAAACATCCCAATAGGGCTGGATAGAATGGCTGTTTGACACCTTCATCATTTGCATGCCAATGCCAATTACAACTTCCGCTTCCACTGCCCGTAAACGACTACTTCACATCCCTTTGATCCGACAATTTCGGCTTTACTTATGAATAGTGCGTCACTCTCATCTCATTCGTCCATCGATAACCTTCCGCCAATCCTAGCCGTTGATTTCGATTTAGACCAGCGTATTCTCTTTTCTCCTCGAAACATAGGGTATGTCCTTGGGGGCAACCCAAAAATACGAGAGACCATTTATTAGCCGCACCGCATTGCATATTTACGCGTGTTTGTGTGATAGGATCGAGAAGAACCACCACCGTATACCTTAAGATAATCTGACCACACCAGGTACAGGGCCACGCTAGCCTATCAGATTCGTGAGCTATCCGCAAGAGCATGCAGCAGCTTGGTATTTGTTGAGGTATTTATAACATAAGCCTTTAGATCGGCAGCATAGATGTTGTTTTTATTGCTCTGATCCGTGGTAGGGCAAAGCCTTTTTTGGGGCGCGTGTCGGAGAGTGTCGGAGATATGATCAAGACTGGTCGATAACCGATAACCGGTAGTCCCTGAAGAACTCCCCCTGTGTCAAATATTTATCTTCTATGGCCATGACCAACTACGGACGTACTTGGTCCACACCAATCTAAGGATTGATGGGTGGGAAAGAACAAATCATATCTACTCTACTCCGACCAATGTTATTTATGCAAACAAATGAGTTCCGATTCGTCTCTGGAATCTGGCATGCTTCTTCCTTATCCGCCATATTCATTCTACTTCTTTTAGTCCGATATGTATGAGTACAAAAGTGCATGGCTAATTTCTCAAGCACCGAATACCATTAACCACGAAATATTTTTAATTCTCTTGTTTTTTAATTTCTGGAAGTCTTGGTCATGAATGCAGTCAATTGAAAGAGTGTGTTCACTTGGAGTATGTGCAAAAGCTTTGGTAGCCTACAAAGAGAACTGACCCATATGAATGTGCTCATGATCCGTCCTTACTTTCATCATTTTTGCAACATCTAACAGACTGCCAAAGCGGCTTCAAAAGTTAAAGTGAGGTGTATGCTATAGCTATTAATGGCACTTGGGTTTCTTCCTTTTGTTATTAAGCATTAGTCTGTGTTTTGATGCATCAAGCATGGAAGTAGATCATGCAATGTACTTGCCTTAGCTTGGATTGCCAAAATCTCTGTTTCCTTTAAGTTCCACCGATGTCATCAGATTTGACACAACCCAGTTTTGCACTTTGCTCAAATAAGGGTCTCAATTATAACTTGACCAAATTATCTAGATAGTAAGGCTCCCATCTTTAACCATCCATCTACAACAGTTGGGCTCGTAGAAGTTTAGAACTGAGATATTTTTCTGCAAAACCTACGAAAGCTGATGGGGCTTGCATTAAAGTAGGTATCTTCTACGCTGTATGCCAGGCCTATGAAATGTAAATCCAGGGCATAATATGGTCTTATGTGGTTGTAAGTTCATGTAATATGTTTATATGGATCGAATGACAGTATTATGACATAATCTTCAAGTAAAGGCATGTTGGATTCCTGGACATGCCTGTCATTTCTACTAGTTTTAAGGCAGCATACTCAGGGTTATGCCTCATTTTGATGCTAGACCTACTTGAAATTAGGTTCCATCAGGTTTGCGAGGGGAAAATTCTACAAATGACATTATGGATAAAGATTGGCCCATCATAGTAAAGATGGCTAGACTCTGGACGGGGGGTATACATGGCACCCAGATTTGTGCATAGCATTGTATTTTCCACAGTTCGAATTTTCCCTTTCCATAGACATGCTAGAATTTTTTTCATCATGGAGAATAGCTCTCGGATGGTGATTATACAGGGTTCAACTCCCTGAGGTTGTATATATCTGCATTAAAATTTAAGGAGAATGTTGATGAATATTTGTACACTTCATTACATCTGTATTGTGCTTGGCCAAGGTGTAGTGTTCCATTGCTTACTCTTAATTAAGCTCTCACATATGCAAATCACACAAATTACAGGGCAAATGCGGGGTGGAGCAAATTACACCCGATAATATGTGCTGTAATTTGCTGTAATTTAAGGCGAATGATATTTACGATGATATTTATACGTTCACGTTCCTTTCAGGTTGACGTCGTGGTCCATTTTGGGAGACTTTGGGGTCTTCATTTTTGCATCATGGTGAATAGCTTTTCTTGTGAAATGTATTCTTATAATGGTGACCTTTAGGTTCAAATCCCTGCTTTGACTGTGCATTAAAATTCAATAATGATTGCTCCCAGTTCAAATTATCTTGACATTCTTAGCAGCATTAAATTTCTTTCATGTCAAAAAATTGGAGATAAAGAATAGAAATACAAGCCTAATATTGTTCTGGGCTTGGTTCTTGAAACTGACGTGGAAACAATCGCACAGTGAATTTAAATTTGACTCATCAGAACATCTGTTTGAGGGTCGTTAGAAGAAAATGGGTGTGATAACAGAGGCCATGCTAAAACGGCGGGCTGAACATAACCAAGGGATTCTTCATACCCTCGAGGTGGTTCACCTTTTCTCTTTGTGGTATAGCTGCTTTGTATTGAAATTATGTTTTCAGGAGCTAGTTTTGCAGGAAGAAGGGCTCACTGAAATCAATCTTATTCTTGGATCTCTATGTCCAAACTTGCGAATTGTTTATATGCCCAACAATCTTATTCCTCGAATTGGTAAAATAT
>JAANSK020298746.1:0-10124 GCA_011763485.2 Isoetes engelmannii
TGTAGGGCAAACATGAAGAGGACCACACAAGCAAGGGAGTACTATATAACGAGTGCAAGACTATAGGAGAAATGTTTTGTTTTACATTATGCTTATTATGTGATAGATAGATAGTAGTTTTAACGTCACACCACTAGTTAGCATCCAACTGGATATCTGGCCACGCACCACACTACATTGCCCCCAACCACACATGGTCTAAATTACGATTATTATCTTGGACCCTTAAGGTCCAAAGGGGCGTGACTTATTAAGTAATTAATTAATTAATTAATTAAATAATTGTGCCAAGGTTTGTCCTAATGGCCACAAATTTTGTTAAAACCTTGAGTAAATATAAGGTTGCCAGAAGAAGTCATCTTAATTTTGTATATGCATGTGTGTATGATAATCGATTATACTTGTGAGGTTGACGCATGATTGAAGGTGGGGGGACACGTGAAGCTGAAGACAACATCAATTCAAGGTGGGGAAAATGTGATGTTCCAATACATTATATGATATACATTATGCCTTTAAGTTTGCTCGGACAATGGCTCATTGTCAACTAGAATTCACGGAGTATTTAGAAAATAAACCTCCTATGCTTTGATAAACTTAGAAATAACATTTTAATATAGCCAATGGCTCATATCAGGCGAATAACCTGTTACAGCAATCCTATAGGCTGGATTATTTCCTTTTATTTGATTTCCTTGTTTTGTAACTGTGAATATTACGTAGATTGTATCAATTTGGTATCAGAGCGGAGTTCTAGAAATCTATGCTAACGACCCTGCTTCAATATTCTTGATAGTCAGTAGTAGCAAGTTGCATACTTTTTAGCGAATCAAATCAGTCAATACATCCCAGGCATATCATCAATAAAAATTGGAACAGATAGCTCTACTATATGAATTCCTTCTCAATATTCCACAACAACCTCCATTATCATGGATCCCTCTGCTAGTTAATCCTCTACTGACTATTAGTCCACCGCTAGCTAGTCCCCATCAAGATCAGGCATATGTTGTAGAAGCAGAAACTCAAATCAAGAAAGACAGTTTAGCGAAATGGTTGGAGAAGATGGACCTATTTTACTTCAACGCTGGAGTAACTGTTAAGCTGATGCAGGTGATAAGTTTTCTCGGAATCTGGGAGAAGTTTTTTGAAAGAGTTAATGCATTAGAACAAGAAAAACTTCAAGTGATGGATATATATCTGGATGACCAAGCAGAAGTCTGGTGGTAAGGTCGTAGGCAAACAGAGCCACAAATTAATTCATAGAAAATTTTCCCAAATGCATTTGCAGCACATTACTTGCTTGCAAATTACTACAGAATACTGCAATAAGATTGGGATTTGATTAAGCAGACGGATGAAGAAACAATCTCAGATTATTACATGAGGTTTACTCATTTGGGATCTCAAGTCCGGATCTTGAGTGAAGATGAACGCCTGAGGAAGTTCGAGAATGGACTGCGAGATGATATATTTACAGAGTTGCATCTTATTGAACCAACCAATATGGACGACGCAATTAAAGAGGTAGGAGCTACAGAACGAAATTTAAATCCCAAGGCGGTGCAAACTTGTCATTTGGGATGGAGTGCTTTCTAGCGAACATAAAAGACTGCAGCATGTAAAGTTTGACAATAGAAGGAACAAGAAAAATAAAAGAGGACAAGATGAATGAAAATCAAAGCAAATTGGAAGGAAAAGAAATGTTGGAACAACGGCCAAAAATCCAGGCGAGAACATAACAAAGTGCCAAGGACTATATGTTACATATGTGGAGGTGCACATTGTCAATCCTTAAGGACACTTCTTCTGCGAAGAATAATGAAAAGAAAAGTTCAAGGAACCAACATCAAAAGAACGGCTTGATGCCTAAGTGCACAACATAGAAAAAACCAGAAACTTCCCCTGCTGGAGAAGAAAGAAAAGCAAAGCTTGCTACTATTGAACATGGACAAGGGAGATTGCAGATTGCATATCTGAAGGATTTACCTGGAGCTAACAAAGAGGCATCAAAAACATGGTTGTTTAAGATGAAGGGCTCAGTAAAAGACCAATAAGTGACTGTCTTACTTGACGATGGTGCAACTCATGACTTCATATGGAAAGACCTAGCAAATAAACTAGATCTGAATATATATGATCTGCAAACTCAAGTTACAGTTGCTCAAGGATTAAAGGGATCCGAAAGTCAATACAACAAATTTGTGATAGCTTCTATATGAACAGGGTAGTACACAGATAATAGAGTCTTAATTCTAGCGCCACTGGGAATGATAGATGTGATTTTGGAAATTGGATGGCGAATGCAATTTACCACTCGACTAAAATATCGTGAAAAGACCGTGAGAATCTTTATAGAAGGACAAGCTTTGAAATTGCAATTTGATTTTGTATCTGAAACTGAACCTTTTCTTTCGTATTTTAAGCAAAAAAAAGTTAATACAAAGTGACGTTGAGTCATATTTCAATCACTTGAGAGCCTCGGATCCTCCATCGCAGGTGCCTCCAGAGTTATATAACCTTTTTAAGTGATTCACTGATCTTTTCAAGGATGAAAAAACTCTAGACCTTCCTCCTCATCGCCTAGAAGATCATGCAATACATATGCAAGATCACGTAAAGCCTCCAAATAAGGCACCTTATAGAGTCAGCCATTTTGAAAAGCTAGAGCTTAAAAATAGACAACTGAGATGCTAGAATGTCAGTTGATACGTTCTAGTTGTTCCCTTTTTAGTGCACCAGTTATCTTGATTAACAAAAAGGAAAAAGAGTATCGAATGTGTTTAGACCTTCGCGCCCTCAACATATTGATCTAAAGGATAAGCTTCTAGTACCAAGTGCCAATGATTTATTTGATGAGTTACAGGGCGCTTTCATCTTTAGCAAGATTGACCTGAGATCAGATATCATCAAATACGAATAAAGGACGAGGACAATGATAAGACATCATTTAGAACGATCTTTTTGGACTTATGAGTTTTGGGTGATGCCATTTGGACTGACCAATGCTCTTGCGACATTCTATCGTCTCATGGAAAGAGTTCTAGCACCAACATTAGAAAGTGTGGTGTTGTTGTTTATGATGATACAGTAGATCCATAGAGGAGCACAAACAAAACCTTCAACAAGTTTTTAATTTCCTTAGGCTGAAACAATTGTTTGTTAATAAGCCAAAGAGTCGATTCTTTATTCAAGAAGTCGTATTAAACAAAATATATAGTATCATCTTTGCAATCCCTTTCTGCTTCTTAAGCAAGTTATTGCCCTTGCATTAGACTATTTGCATCCTAGGACCTATGGCCCCTGGTATACTTGTAGGGGGCGGTGCTCCTTGAAGGGGGATTTCAAGAACATGCCATGTGCCGTCGTATGTCCTTAGGACGCTGGCTAGTGCTACGATGTTAAAATATACTTCCTTCCTATTACTGAGTTTATGTGGAATCCTTCATTTTAAGTTGCAAAAATTTTACTCGCTCACCCTAGCAAAGCTGGAGGAGTTGTAGCTGCAGCAGCAAGCTGAGCACGTGCAACAACTCTGTCATGGCTGGATCCCCTCCTTGATACACCATGTGAACCCCTTGCACATATGCTATGCAATTTTGACTTGGCAATCCAAATGATCCGCCTTCAAACAACTTCTGGTGGTAATGTTTACCTTTTCTGTTAATTAAGTTGTAAGGCACTTATGCATTTCTGCATGCTTCTACACTCTTTGTATCCATAATCATAGGCAGCTTTGGTGTCATTCATTTCCGGCAAGTGGTATCATTTATTTTCAGTAAATGGAAGGAATGACATTGTTGTTGACAATTTGTATTGAGTGAATAAAGTAAACATCTATTGAAGGTGTAGATTGATGTTCTCTAGTTGTACAATTTGTGTTAACCAATGTGAATGGCTTCATGATCTCGAATCTTTTCATCAATTGATTCATTGGGCGAAGGAATGTCAGGAATATTTATTTATGTTGTGTCCATGCTGCTCTCAGAAGAGAACATGACCAGTTTACTCAAGATTTGACAAAGGTGAGCAAGGAGCTCTTGCAGCATCATCTGATAGTAGCAACAAGTCCTGATTTGCAGCTATGGAGCTATGAAGACATAGGGCTTTTAAATGGGGTCGTTTTGAATGTTACATCAATGGAGGTTTTAGGGGGACTAGTACTAAGGTCAGGTTTGCTAACTGAGGAAAGAGAAAACATTACTCCATATGGGTTATCAAGAATGCAATCAACTCCCATCAAATTATTCGATCTCAGAAGATCCACTTAGTGAGAGCCAGTTAACGGTTCCAGATACATCTTCACCTGATCCACATGGCAATGAATCTGGCATAGGAAAAATAAAAGAAGTGGGTAGGCATTTTGTTGACGGTGAGGTTGCAGATTATGCCATTAGGAAAAAGGACCATGAAACAGAAAAAACATCCTCCTGGTGCAAGTGGTGTATATAATGAAGTGTGTTCTTTAGTTGCAAAATAGTTTACCAAGATCAGAGAGTTGCTTGTTGATGGAACTATACCTGCAACATTTTATGCTAGCTTTTTATTCCATATTGAGTTATAAATAGTTTTTTCTTATAACCATGAAGTTAGCTCATGTTTTCTAACTGATGAGCATTTCTGTTTCATCCGAGATCAATTGGCACTGGCTATGGGTCTTGACCTGTTTTCTATGAGTGACAAAAAATCCATGTTTGCTACACCAGGCATGATCGATCAACTGGAAAATGAGAGGACATTTATGCAAAAGCGATGCAAGACATTGAGATTGTGTCTCAACGAGTTTAGGACCATGGCCTATTCCTTATAAAATCCAATCTCTTGTATGATATCCATTTAAAACTATAATCTCAATACCGAAGCGCACAGTCTCTGCCTCTTCCACATTTTCCAGGGGCGGGATATTCCGGTGATTGTTTGTTCCCAATTCTTTAATAAATATGATAGAATAATAAAACGACATTTAACTATTTGAGCAATGTTACCAATATGAAAGTACTTTGGACTCAAATAATGCATACTTTCTTCGAGTTTCTTTTGCAAATAGCTATTTTTGCTGATGAATGCTTCAGTGAGCATAGACATATTTTAGAATGGGTTTTAGAAGTAACAAAATGTTGTAAATGGATTTTCACGTACAGAATTTTGAGAATTGGCATTAACACCATTGAGGATTCATCGGGCTCCGCATTTCCCATTGTGACGTTATGACCATTTCTACCTCCGTGCCATTTCTACTTTTGGCATTAATACCATTGAGGATTCATCGGGCTCTGCATTTCTCATTATAACGTTATGACCATTTCTACCTTCGTGGCTACTGAATTTCCTAACTCCATTTGATCGTTTAAAAAGTAGTAGTATATTTAAGGAAGGAAGGAAGGAAGGAAGTATATTTTAACGTCGCGCCACAAAGGCAGCATCCAAAGGACATCGACAACACAGTATAAGGGGGACCGAAGTCCTTACAAACAAAACAAATTAAAAGGGCCGAAGCCCGTGAGCAAGAACATAATCACCACGACCCGGATGAAAAACCACATGGGAAAAAACCGTTGCCGTGATGAGCATGGCTGCCCACAGATCCAAAAATCCATGCTGTTGCAAAAAGCAACAAGCATACCTTCACCAAATGCTCTCTGAACCGTAACACGCGGTGAATCTAAAAGTAAGAAAGTTAAACACGCGGTAAACTTTCTTAAATCATACTAAATTTATGAAAGCAAAACCAAGAAAAAATTGCTCACCAATTGTTGTCCAATAACATCAAGCCTCAATAAAACCTCACAAGACTTGCCTTGCTAAAGCCTTCTGGTGTGCTTCTTGCTAGTTTCTTTTTTTTTCTTTTTTGAGGTTAAGGCAGTGGATTGTATTACATGCAAAGGAAAATTACAATGAGTACACAACAACTTCAAAGGAAAAAAAACAAACTTTTGAAGCTACATTCTCATTCCCATGAAGAGAAGAAGAAAAAAGAAACAGGTGCACAACTAAAGATTAACAACCGTGACTTTATAAAAGAAGATTAACTGTTTTAAGGAACCCCTAGACTGATAAAAGTTTTCACATCATAAATCGAATCGAATCGAACCGGACCGAACCGAACCGAACCGAACCGAACCGAACCGAACCGAATCGAATCAAATGTTTTTTATTGTCCATGGAGATCAATCAGTCTACGTGATCTAGAAAAAGAGTGTAGCAGGTTAGGCATAGCCCAAAGTGAGCCCCAGAGAACCGACCTGCACTATATAATAGAGGATCTTCCGTTCATCCAGATTGAAAGGCGTGTGATCCATGAGCTGCAACAAAACTTGGAGGAAATCTCGAGGTTTTCCTCCTTGACATGGAAACATAGAAACGAAGCGCACCATAACTCTCAGCATGCTTTCTGTTAGTTGAAACAGCTTTAGCCCATAGAAAACTCAAGAGCTTGGCATATGACCCGAATTGGGATACTCTTGGGAGTTATTATGGTTTATATGCTTTCTTCAGATTATCATTAACTAATGCTGATGGTGCAGAATTTGTGTACATGTACCATGACTTGGTACTTCCACCTAAACTTGGGATGTATGGGCCTATGCCTACCCAGGGGAAATGGACTAGAATTCAAATAGAAGAAAAAAGGTAACTCTGAAGCAAGAAATGCTGGCTCAAACGGCCTTAGACATCATTCTAGAAGATGGTGATTTTTGGTGGCAGAACCGTCTGAGGCTGGCATTTGTGGCCAAATGGGTTCCATGTAGACCAGAGAGCAAGTGTTCCCAATGTACTACAAAAGACATTTGAAAAACTAAGGAATTTCAAAAATTCATGAATGAAAGAACCTGTGGTGACAACAAAAACTTTTAGCCCAAAACCAGAAAGGACTGAGACTTGGACATTGAATAATATGCATGTTTGTTTCAATCTGCAAGTAGCCTAGAGGAGGATGATAAAAATTGATATATTATATTGAAGGTGAAAGAGGTCATGACAATTGTAGAAGAGCCTTTGTATTCTAAGGAAAGGGCATCTACTATTTCGAGGGCCTTTTAAATTATTAAGGGATACATGGACTATTTTTTTTTTTTAATTGAAGGACGTCTATTCATCATCACATCATGAGTATATTCTACATCACTATATTCAACATATCACATGGAAGTCAATCTAGTAACTAGGTGCAATATGCTAGGAGCGGCTTCGCACGTGAGTATCGAGTACATACGATAGGTTACAGAACCAGTTGGTCGTACTTGAACCCGTGGCCTCGGGGCAATAGATTTTCCAGGTCCCCATTACTAGACTGATATTGACAACTTTGAACCTGTGAACTCAAGTGTGGCGGTTCAAGGTCTTGCTCAGGACACTTTGACTATATAAAGGTGCCCTTTAATATTAATAAAGGGAATACCTTTTAATATGCTGGTATCGTGAATATATAAAGGAGGAGATTTCATCGACCAGGGGATATAACAGACTTGGGACATGAGCAAAAAAAAGCGAGACAGCAATAGTCTCGACCAGCAATTACTGTAGCGAACCAATATTCACTCTAGCAAATCAACGACAGACATCTTGTGACATTCGACTTCATCATATGCAGACTGGATTGCGAAGGAGGAAGCCAATCGACTTACTGAAAGTTAGTTAGCATGTAGCTTAGATTAACGTTGTTGGACAATATTTAAGATAGATATTAGATAGTACTTTCAATGTCATGCCACCAGGCGGCATCCAACTAGACATGCGACCATACACCACACTACATTGCTCGGTTGGGCCCTGCCCCCAACCACTTTATATTGCGTCTGTAGGATTTGATGCCCAATAATGCAGAGTGTGATTCTGGGCTATCTCGAACTCGAGACCTGTAGTTGCTAGAACCAGTGTTTTATCACTAGACCAAAGACTCAGACCACTTTTGTACTTCCAAGTTGATATAGTGATAGTCTCTATATAGATTTGGAATGTAAAACCTCATCCTTTGCCAATGGTACTTTGATTATCAAACATGAGTAGAGTGAGCCCCAGTTGGGTTTGATGTAAACAATCTATCAACCACCGCAACGAGATCAATTCTCTATTGGCAACATATTCAACAATACACTCTGCCTTTGTACTGAAAGCAAAAACCCAACATTGCTTTTTGCTCATCTAAGAAACTAAGGACTTTCTCGCAAAAGCACAACTTCCACTAGGAGAGCAAAAAGTGTTAGGACAACCACCCCAGTCAGCATCTGTATAGCCTAGCAAAGGCAACACATCAACATCATTCTGCTTTGCATACAACAAGTCACAAGTTGTAGTTCCTCAAATATCGCAAAACCCTTTTAGCTAGTCCAATGAACCTGTCCAGGATTAGTTATGAATTGGCGAAGAGTATTAGTAGCATAACAATATCGGATCGAGATGCATTAGCTAAATACATTAATGCACCAACCAAACCAGCATAGGGACATTTTTCCATCTGCAATCTTTCTTCATCAGTGCAAGGACTTTGTTGTTGAGAAAGTTTGAATATCTAGAACTAGCTATGCATGGAGTACTCTATGATTTTGCTTCGAGCAGACCAAATTTTTCAATGAGTGCAAAAATGTATGTAGACTGTGAAAGATATAACAAACCCTTAGATTTATCTCGTTGCATCTGAATTCCTCTTGAATGGATTTCACCCAAGTCTACCATCTCCAAGGCTGTAGACAATAGACTTTTACTTGATGTAAGTATGGTAAACCATATTGGAAACAAATACCATATCATCAACATTTACGGCAAAGAAAATGTAAGAGCACCCTTCTTTTTAAAGGTAAGTATTTAAATTAACTACACTAGGAAGGAATATCTAAAAGTAGAAAAGCCGCAAACCATAAAGAGCTATTCTCATCTATAAACAAAAGTGTTCTTGTTCGGACACAAAAAATCCAGTAGGTAGTACCATATAGATCTCTTAACTCAAATCCCCATTAGAAAAAGGTTCTCGTACATCTATTTGATGTACATGAAGATCCTAAAATGCAAAATCTAACAACACTCCCAAACTAGTAAGATGTACAACTGTTGAAAAAAGCTTCCTCATAGTCTACGCATCGAATTTGCTTGGAGGACCTGAAGCGAGAGCTATGAATTAAGATCTTGAAGCCTTACTAGATTGAGAATTGAATCATTGGCCTATTCTTTGCCTCTATGCTCGTGTTATCATCCACATCTAAATAATTCCATAAATTTTGTCTGATCTAGAAAGTTAACCCAGAGAGGATAGAACCATTGTTCTGTCAAACTCTCAAGATTGGGTTGGTCCGTAGAAAGATTTCTTGCTTGTGCTCTCAAGCCTGAATCCGGTTGGGTGGTGAACTTGTGCCAGAAGATTCGTCTTTGTGTTTTACTTCGGTTATACTTGACATAGTTGCTAGGTTTTGTGGAAAGTACAAGTCATTTATATCAGTATCTAATACCAAAGCTTCAAAATAAAAAAAAGGTTATCACTAGTCGAGATGCTAACTTTAATAAGCTTTCAATGTTACATTTTGAGTCTAATAGCCAGCATGAAGGTGAAATCCTTACTGAATTCTCTTTTCCTGATGATGATCTTCTCACTGAGGTACTTGTTTCTCTTTCAATTGATAAACATAATCCTGCTCCTGCCATCGCTCATACCCGTGCCCCTGCCCCTACCATGCTATTCATATCTATGACTTTGCTCATGATGTTTTTATGAGGAAGATCATGTTCGTCTTGATGAAGTTATTCATGAGGTTGCTGATGATGATGATGTTGCACGACAAGCATAGAAGCTGACACAACGAATATTAGAATGTCATGCTGCTTTGACCGTGACTATTGATCCTATTTTTGTAGAGGATGCTTTAACATCAGATCAAGCAAAGTCTTGGAGAATGGCCATGGAGGCTGAGTATGAGTCTTCAATCACTAAAGCTACATAAAAACTTGTTAAATTGCCTACAGAACAAAAGCCCGTTCAATGTCAGTGGCTCTTGGGTTAAAGCTTATGGTTCTTTTGATAAATTTAGCCTTCCCTTGTTGTCAAAGGTTTCTCTCGCATTGTTGGCCATTTAAAAAACATTTTACATATTTGGTCATGGGTACTATACTTGCAGCCCTAACCTGCATAAGGATGC
>JAANSK020298757.1:0-10123 GCA_011763485.2 Isoetes engelmannii
AGGTCAATAGGGGTGTCTTGGCGTGATCTGACCCCGGTGGGTCGTTTGGACAATTAGTCAACAAAAGTTTTAACGACAAAAACTTTAAAGCACTTAATTTTTAGCAATTTACAGAGGAATATTAGAAATTTTTCAAGGCCTCAACTCTCCATGTCCTTGGGCATTACTGTCACCCTTTTGGTATGTATAGCGAGAAATTTGCCCCTTGGAAAACTTGGGTGAGCTCAGCTTCTGGTACTTTTTGGCAGATAAACAACATCTTGGTAGGTGCAAAGTCTCTATAACCCTGGGGCTTCTTGGCAATTTAGGAGTCTTTGGTTAGAGTGGCACATCCTTCTCTCCGTCTTGATGGGTATTCTCTTGATGACACGTTTTTTGCTCTCTTGGCTCCTAAATGGTGATGCTGGTATTGCTGAGTCGATCTACCTAATTCTTCGACATGGCGTCCTCAGCATCTGTTACCTTATCCTTCATGTTCGCCTTCCTCCTTCTTCTTGCCTTCTATCTTCGTCTTTGCTGGCGTCCAAATCTAGGTTCTTGTCTTCTTCATTTTGGTGGAGTGCCACCTTCTTGACGTACACCATTCTGCATGTTGCTTTCCCCTTGTTGTTGCAAATGCTAGCGCCTCGGGGATTTTGCCACCGGTCTGCTCGAACTTGTTCTCCTCCTTTGTTGAACAACCCAGATGTTGATATAGGGCGACTCCTCTGGGTTCTTTCGAGCAGTCTAGTTAGTCCTCCTGATACCGCAATTTCTTTGGTGGCACCCTCCTTCGAGATCTTCTATTTCCAGTGTCGACGGGTATGTCTATTCGAGGTGCCTTTGGGACGATCTAGCAAGCTCTTGTTCGGTGCGCTCCATGACAACTAAAGAATTTTTTCTGGAATTCGCCTTACAACAGGGAAAGGCTCGGATACAATTTGGAAACATTAAAGAATAGAGGGTACTTTATTGATTTTTAGTGGCCACTTCTCTTAAGTATGAACATATTTATAAACTAGGGTTGTTAATTAAAGTTCTTTCCCTAATTACTAAACTACCTTTCAAATTTTTCCTATTTCTTTTGGGCCAAACATTGGTCATTTCACACCATTTTCTTTTCAAGCTTCCTATTGAGCAATTTTTCCTTCAATTATTTCACTTGTAAAGTAGGGCTCGTGAACAACTTATGCTAAAGTGTCCTTTTGACTCTATCTTTAAAATTAGCTTAACCTAACATCTAGATCTAACTTGCTAACTACCTTCTGATGGTGGCAAATTTTTTGTCGCACTTTTTGGGGTTCATATTTGGGATAAACCCCCAAATTTTCTACTAGGTCAGTTAGATACTTAGGGTAATGGCTAGTGCTTGATCCTGGTCAACCAAGATCATGCTCTGATACCATTGTGACGCTCCACACTCCACACATCATATACAGTGCCCCACCTGTATACTCTGCAAGACATTCCCTATACAACGGCCTCACCATCGCATGGGCCCTCCATCAGACTCGAGGCTAGGATGGCCAGACCTACGAGCTGAGGAACAAAGGTGTTCTCTGGCCCTTCCTCATTGGGTGCCTATATTAGCGGAAGCATAAACATATGATAATCACAACATCATATAACGTAATAATAGAACTACCTCGAAGGGTAGTGAGATCCATCCAATCACTATATCCATAGATATGCATCTAACACATGCTAACATCATAGGGAGGCTCCTACCCCGCCTCAGACTCAAGGGGAGTTTGTAAATTCCCACAGATCCCCTTGAATTCTCCTAGATTCCTTGAAGATTCTCTGAGAATTTACAGGTCAAACATTGGTCAAACTTCTCGGTCAACACCTGGTCGAAATCCAAGGATACTCCTTGATCAAACTTGTTAGTCAACTGGCAGATGATGTTCCTTCTGATGAGGTGTCCCACCCAAGTGGTGCAAAAATGACACATTGCATTGATGGTAATTGGTAGTAGCTGTTTTGGAGTTCACTGTTGACGATAAGGTAATCCAGCACCTTACACTTGTCTAGGGAAGCTGATCTAGTACTTGTACTTGCTTAGGGGTGATCATTTTTTCCTCTAGGTTTGTCCCATAGTACAGTACATGCTTGATGTATTTTGATTTTATTCTTGAATATATAGACACTCGTCCTTCAAAACAAAAAAACTTGTTAGTCAACCCTCAATCAAACCATGGTCAACCCTTGGTCAAGACCCTTGTCAAGCCTCTGTCAAATTCTCGGTCAACACTTGGGAACATCATCGGTCAACCCCCAATCAAATACTATGTGAAACTTGCGGTCAACCATGGTCGAACAGTTCAACTACTTTGGTCAAACATCTTGGTCAACACTTGGTCAAAATCCTAGGTCAATTCTTGGTCAAACTTGTTAATCAACCGCAGTCAAATTCTGGTCAACCCTTGGTCAACGCCCTTCTCAACCCTCGGGCGAATCCTCGGTCGAACCCTGGGAACATCATAGGTCAACCTCTAGTCAAACACTATGTGAAACTTGCGGTCATACGGTCGAACAGTTCAACTGCAACGGAACAATACCAAAGCACGACCCATTGGAAAGCTCTCGACGAGAGGAAACTAACAACATGGGTCTCATCTTGATCTGACACACCCACTTTAAGATACGGTCGTTTAAAGGCGAGGAAAGGAATGGAAGCTTTATAAGAAGCTTCATAATAAATGCGCTGCCACCTCACTACCTTTTAATAAACAATTAATTTAATTATAAAAATTGAATGGCCAAGATTTCTCCTCCCCCTTTTGATCCAACGGCCAATATTTGCTACACCATAAGGGGGCTTGGGGTGGCAAAATAAAATAAGGGGGTTGTTTGGGGTAGCAAACTGAGGTGGCTTCACCTGAGCCGTCCATCTGATCTAACGATCGACATTTGCTACGCTATATTGGGGCTGCTTGGGGTGGCAAAATAAAATAAATGGGCTGCTTGGAAATCAATGGCGAGAATTTAATCTCCCTTCATTCAACGGTTTGGGCATGGGGTGCATGCCCCATGCATGCCCCCATGCATGCCCCCCACATCCCTCCATGATGTGGCATGATCCTGACCTTCAATTTTATGATGGACGGCCAAGATCAATGTCTTATATAAAAGTGTTCACGATGCCCCTCATCCGATATACTATTATTACGGATAAATACCTGCATTGTATATTGATTTCTACGTTGAATAAAATACGTTGCAGGATTAAAAATTCTGTCAACACCTTTGCTGCATATTGACAGCCACGTAGGTGTCAAAGTGCCACGTGGGTCTAAGTTGGTGGATATCCCTAGGGAAGCCCCTAATAATTTTTTTCCAGAGATTTCTTTAGAGTAATCCAAGCCGTTGGGGCGCGGCCTCGATATTCGAGGGCGGAAAAGCCAGGAGGGTTTCCTCCACCGAAAGGCAGCCAGGTTTAGCTTGCCCTATATACGCCTTTCTTTGGTGCTTGGCTTTCTCTTTCGTCTTCTTCTTCATCCTTGTTTTCCTTCCTCAAAACTAAAGCGCCGCTTCTTTGGAGTCGATTGGCAGCGCCTTTTCTCGTTCTGGATCTTGCTCGCCCTTTCCAACGAATAATTTTTCGGGCCTTTTCAGGTTTTTTCGTGGAAATGGTGGTCAGTTTTTCCTGATAAATCGTCTTCGTGCTCCGGGTTGTTTGTTTCGAGAAGAAATTTTGAAGCGGTGCATAATTCTTGTCCTTTTGAACGGTTTGCCATGTTTCTTGGATAATATCGCAGTGGTTTTTAGATAATTACGCCATAGCATGTGGTTGCCTTTTTGTCTTGTCCACGCTTTTTTGTTAAAGAACTGCAGTGGCACCATCCATGGGAAATCAGGTTTGTAAAACAGAAGCAAACTAGGGCAGTGTTTCGGAACACGATTTCTTAATGTCCTTATTGCTTACCTCTACCTAATTCCTTATGGGCAAGGTCTTGCTATTAAGAAACCAATCTGGTATTTCTGTCAGCAGTCGTTAAGCCTGTTGGGTCGACCTTTTTAGCATGCTGTGAGTTTGTTGTGTTTTACATGTAGCAATGCCCATAAAATATTGTTCTGGAGTTTTTTCCGTTTCCAATATGGCATGCTGTTGTGGATTAGGGTATGAAAGCCAACACTGCTGAATTAGTACTTTGTTATGACGAGGCATACACTACTATTTAGACTTGGAGGCATGGCTTGAATTCTCTCACCTTGGGAATTTTTTCTGCTTGGTGATTGCCATCCAACTTTTCTGCTGGCTCATGGGTTTTTGGCTTGGAAGACTGCAGCATCTCTTAGTTTCTCCTTCCGTTTCAAGCTTCTCTAACTGTAGCATGAGCAATGGCTTGCATGCCAAGTAATGGGGTGAACAGGAAGGGGGCAAAGATGCCTTAGGATTTTCAATTCTTATGGTTAATTGACAACTCCTTACCGGCCTTTTCATCTACTGAGTTATCTTGCAAGAGAAGGCAGTGCTTAGTGGGTGCCTTGTACACATATCATGGTCTGTTGTGGAAATGGGAAGAACTGAACCATGCTTGGTTCCAGAGTGGCTCAAAGGAGGCACTGGGACTGGTGCAGGGTCAACACATTTTTCCCATCAAGGTCTGCATCTATTTTTCTTCCATCTAGATTTCGTTGAGATGCCTTTATTTGATACTGGTATATGGGTTGGTTTGTCATGTTTTGCAGGTACTTCCAATTTGGCAGATTATGATTCTCAGAGAAATTCAGCACCATATAGACCTCCTTATGCTTTACCAAGAAGAGCAGGTGGCAGCAATGGAAATGTGACGGAAAGGTTATCTGATAAAGATAGTCACTATAGACCACATACAAGCTCCAGCAAGTATAATTTTGGTCGTGCATATGATGGGCCTGACAGGGACCGTGAAATGCATCGTAGTGAGTTAGAATATGATCGAGAATTTGACAGAGAAAGAGATTGGATTTCAGGTCTTGGCTCAGATATTGAGAGACGTGATGGATTTGAAAGTTTCCGTAGGAATGGAGATAGGCTTGAGGCAGACTTGTCGTTGCCTCGACAGTCTGCCACATATAACAGGACTTTGCTGAAGAATGGGACTAAGAAGATTATTATCAGTGAGCCTGGCTCACCATCTTTAACCCAAGAAAATGGGAGTTTACTTGTTAGTAAGATGTATAAGACTGGACTGGAAAGAAGTTTTTCTTCTTCTCGTGGGACACTTGAGAGGCCTGCCATTCAGTCTCATCTTGTAGATATGTCTACATTTAGTCCTCGGCCATTATGGCAAGTTCCACGGCCCGAATTTAGTTCTACTTCTGCCGTGGGAGTAACAAGTGGTACACTCCAGGTATCGACTGATTCACCTGATAGTCCTGCAAGCAGAGTTGATGTGGAAAGCCCTACTTCCACCCCCTCAGAATCATCAGCTGCTGTCAATGGTGATGCCCATGGTATTCGTGTCGGATCATCTCATACGTCGAAGGTTAATGACTTGGGAATGCACATTCCTCCTCGTGTTCGAACACCACCATTAGTATGTTTTTCTATTGATACTAGCACTGACTTAGTGAATTTCATTTTGTCACAAGTAGTGAATTCAAATATTTTTTTTGGCAGGTTGAAACACAAAAGCTTGATGAACTTACCTTAAAGCAGTCGCGGCAGCTGATTCCAATGAAACCATCATTACCAAAAGCCATGGTAAGAAGATACTATTGTGCATTTTTTGTACCTAAGTGGACTGGAACTAATTGGCATTTCAAATTCTCTTTGAAAGTGTCCAACTGTCAACAAGATTGTGGGAAAATATAAAGAGTGGCCAGATGGGGATCCAAAATAGATACAAAAATGTAACATATAATGAATCTGGAATAATGTCAGAAAATGGATACAAAAACGAAACATATAATGTATCTATAATAATGTTGGCGGAAGTTTCTAAATTGTACATTTTAGGACTAAAAAGCCGTGCATTGAATATGTAGCCTCGTGGAAGTATGTTTTTTTGTGTTGTAATAAAGATGGAATTTCATTCTATGCAGGATCCTGCTGCTCGTGAAAAATCAAAACCGAAGCTAGGAAATACAACTGCCCCAGCAGCAGCTAGATCTCTAAATGCATCATCCTACAGATCTCCATTGTTGTCAAGGTCAGATGCCGCTAATAAGCCCGTTCAAGGCAAGCTTTTTTTACTGAAGACGAGCAAAGAAACTGGCCTGAAACCAGATCGGAGTGCTAATACATCTTTGGGTAGTCCAAGCGTTATTCCTGGCAGTGCTACAGTTGGGAATGCTACTAATCCAGCAAGCCTTGCGGGAGCCCCTTGGAAGCAGAGGTCAGCAGGAGAGCAAAAACCTGTAGCATCCAATTCTGGTAATGATAGCATTCGTTCTAGGGATGGATGGACTGTTAGTGAAGATAGGCGACCCACGGTTCCAGTTCAGAACAGGAGTGACTTCTTTAATTCTCTTAGGAAGAAAGCAGCAGAAAGTGGAGCTATCCAAAGTGTAGGAGAGAAGTTGCAAAGGAAACCTGAAGTTAGGGCCAATGAAAATCATGTCATTGACAAGGAGAGAAGTCTTTCTGATGAAACTCGTCATGTAAAAATGGTTCGTGAAGAGAATAACCATGTGAACATGGTCGAGAAAGAAGAGCAACATGCAAATATGGCAGAGTCTCAACAAAATGGATTTATTGGAGAGGATGTTGCTGGCACCATTGAGAAATCGAATGGTTTAATTGCCAATGGCCATTTTGTGGGACTGCATGAGAAGAGCGTTGTCAATGGTGACTATAGTCTTGAGCAGCAGTCATCTCCTGTAGGTGGTACAGAAGAGGAAGAAGCTGCATTTATGCGTTCTCTTGGTTGGGAAGAAGGTATTGAAGAGGAGGATGCAGCCCTTACAGAAGAAGAGATCACTACTTTTCTGCAAGAAGTAAGACAATCTTTACAAAAAAGAGTTAACGATGTCACTCTCATTTGTTTCTAAACATCCCCTTTTTTTTCTGTTTCAGCATATGAGATTTTTATAAAGAAAAGTAACAATGTTAATTTTATGAAGTTTCTTAACCTCTTTCGTTTTCTTGTTTCAGCATATGCGATCTCTCACATCATCGCCATCCCTTCTCAGTCAAAAATTGAGGAATGCTATCTTAGAGTTACATGTAGAAGTTTCTGGAAATCTGTCGTCTGCAGTGAAGACATCAGAAAGGAAGTGAGATGTTGAGGTGCGGGTGCATCGGCCTTAGGTTTTGGTTTCAAATTGAGTTCCCTTCCAAGTCCCTGTATCTTTATGTGGGCATGTTAGCTCAGATCTGTTAAATATGTAAAAGATGAAAGGCATGTGCAAGGGAAGTCATGGTAGCACATCATGCCAATAACAAGACATGGGAAGTTGTCCTTCTGTTACACACAATTCATGAAGCCAAATGAACAGTGTTTGGCGTGAACTATCTAGCACTAGCATGGCAATTTTCTGCCTGTCCAATTTCATGTTCGTTTTCAGAGTCTGAAAGCGCTTTTGTTCTAAAGGTCTGCCCTTCATTTGTGGTGCCTCTTTACATTTTAGGCCTTGCCATGCAAAGATATTTTTTCTTGCAAAGAGGGGATTTATAGTTGTTCACATCAAGTTTGTCATGTCCACCAAATTTTGAACTATTTGGTGTTGAATCGTTTTATAGAAAGATCGTGATGCTTTGTAAGGCTAGAAACAGAACTTGCAAGAAGCTTTCGATTGCAAAAAATCTTTATGGTTTGGATCCCAATGTCAGCAAATTCTCAAAGAGTAGGTACTCTTTAGAGGGCGTTTCAACGGCAGCACATTCCCAAAAATCTTGTTCATTAACAATTATATGGCATGGGTGGGGGGTGTTTGCTGTTGTCAATTGACAATAATATGGCATGGGCAGGCTTCGAAGTCTCCAGTTAAGTCTACCATAGTAAACTTATTATTACTAGAATTTACAAACTTGAGCTGAAAGCCCGTTTTCACGATAAATTGTAACGGGTAAAATGCCTGACTTCAAAATTTCGATGGCTAAGCTAGTTAGTAATCCCTCTTAAAATTGATTTGGGTGGAGGCACCCCTCGCTCCGCTTTTCTTTTAGGTGATGATCTCCCTCCCTCCCTCCCCCTCCTTTTTGGAGCTGAGCCTACGAATTGCATTGTCATCGTTAAATTTTTTCCAAAGTGAAGCCTAATTACTACTAGCCTAATAAAATTCCCAGACACCTATAGATTTACTAGAATTTTGCTACTTTTATTGATCTTTAACATGCAATTTGCCAAGATATTGTTTTTCTTGTTGGAACCAACATGTTTAAAACCGAAGTGGAAATTAATGAGACAAACCGGAAATTAAGGAGACTAACTCCTTTTTTTTGAAGCCTAGTGGGAGGTTCTTTGTTTATGCTCCATGGCGTACACCCAACAAGGTCTTTTGCAAGCCCTGTACACCATCAGTGTATACAAAGTTTTTGCAATAGTTGGACTAAGGTTCTAGATGCGTATATATGTATTTGGACCCTCGCCTACCATTAGACGCCTCACATGTTGGACTCTTGGGGCCCCTCAAGACGGTGGCCCCTACGGCACAAATATCTAAGTTAAGTTTTGCAAGTGCTCATATTAACTCAGCGTGTGTTTTCGTTTATGTAATAGGAGGTTTGGACCCCTTGGAGAGCCTAGAAAAGGAATATAGCAATTTACAATAACAAATCAATTATTGATTTTATCAATTTTAGACTAGAGAATAAATTACTAATCGCATATTTCTTATTAGCTATAATGACTTTAGCTAAACTTGTCCAAAACTAGTTCCAAAACTTTCTTTGGCTTAGCTAAACTCTACAAAATTTTCTTCTCATAATTTCTAGAATTTAGTTAAACAAACCCGAAATTCATCCCAAAAAATTCTATGGTGTGGGCACGAAAAATGATAAACCAAAATTATTACGCTTTTTTTCGGTTGTTTTCATTCATTAAAATATACTTCCTTCCTTCCTTCCTTCTAATCATTTTCTTTGTGGAAACATGCTAAAAAAATACCAGCTAGCTAAGGCTAAGCCTAAAATTACTCAATGGATACTGGAAAATAAATTGGAAAAGTTACCAAAATACCCTTACAATTTGCAAAAATTACCAAATTGCCCTTAATATTTGGCATTTTGAAAAAAATGGCAATAACTTTTTTGTGATAATTTAAATGCAAATGCAGTCTTCAAATGATTGTAGACAACGATGAGATCTTTCCAACGAGCATAAGATTGCCTAAATTGAAATTAATAATGTAAAGTTATGCAGTTTTAAATTCATGAAAATCTTAAAAACAAAAATAGCCATAACTTGAGATTGCAATCTTCAAATCATGTGATCTTATACTTGTTGGAAATATCTCATTTTTCTATGCAATTCATGTGAAGAGTACATTTGCATTTAGATCACCATCAAAAAGTTATTGTCATTTTTACCAAAAGCCCCTCGGTCGAGGGGCAATTTAGTAATTCTTGCAAACGTCAAGAGTATTTTGGTAAGTTTCCCAAATAAATTACTAATCATTAAATTTCTTATTACTTAGAATTATTTTAGCTTAACTAGCCTAAAACTCATTCGAAAAGTTTCTATGGTTTAGCTAAACATTATAAATCTTCACTCTCTTAATTTCTCGCGTTTGGCTAAGAGCTCGAAGGTCGACACAGGTCCGAAAATGGTTAAGCTAAAATTATAAATTTTTTTCCCATTTTTTCCATTTACTTTAGCCAACATCTTTTGAAAATGTGCTAAAAAATTGCCAAATTGGTAAATTTAGCCCTTAAATTATTCCATTTTAGACATAGATGAATACTTTTGTTTTTAATGATGAGATATGCAAATGCACATAATCAACTAATTGCAAGTAAATCCCTAATAAATAACATCCAAAACAAAATAGTTGCATCCAAATAATCTAAGCATTTAGTGTACAAGAACACAACTTTTTTCTTTGTCTTCATGTACCTTGCAACTATGTGACGTACCCAACTCGCCTACGGTACTCCCACCGTATCGGAGTTGGATTATTCCCCCTCATTGGCCTGTCAAGCCAATCAAGGGGCCGTCCGTCTGCCTCGGCATCATTGACACCAGTCAAGACCGAGGGGGAGGAACCGGACGTG
>JAANSK020298768.1:0-10123 GCA_011763485.2 Isoetes engelmannii
ATGGGTTTTGAACCAATGACATTTAGTTACAAGTCATTGACTCTTATCAAATGCGCTATCGTCATAATCATAAAAATGTACCAATCGTCTTCATCTATGTTTGCCAAGTGCCATTCATGATTGCTAAGTGTCGTCCTGCATGCCCGCCAAGTGATGCATATTCACCTATGCTAGATGGCGGCCATACACTATTCATACAATATATATAGAGATGTTCAAAGATGACATAACTTTTCCGGTTCAACATCAGTTGTGAAACATTATTGTTCAAGTTCTCTTGTTCTCTTGTACCATAGTGGATATATACATATTCTTGTGTTGTATACAGATTCTTCAATCTTCTTGAGTATTTTGAGTTCCAAATTGTAATTTTCTTGTGACCTTTGACCTATTATGTATGTTTAAGGGAAACCCACAGTGCGTTAGCACTTTTTTTTTTTGGGCCACATTATCGATGAAACCATGTGTCTTAGTAATCCAACTGTAATCAATTTTGTGTGTTTTCAATATTTCCACTAAATAATATAATTGTTGGAATTGTAAAACCCATATTGCTAATCACATAAGGATCCCATTACTAGATGTATCTTTGTTTCTTAGCCACATTGGTATTGACGGGTCTATAATAATTGTTGTAAAGTCTATGAACAATCATTTTTCTAATGTGTATTGGTCAAATGAATGATGAATTAATTGAGGTTTTATCTATGCCTGCTACCTACATATTCAAATCAAGCCACTCCAAGCTGCTAATGACTATAGGTCATTAGGGGCAAATTTTCTATGTTGATCGAATAGAGATGCATTGTGACACGATCTAATTTTTTTTCATTCTCCTTTTTTTTGTAGTAATTATCAATTCATGGTTCTACTGACTCTTGTTCCGTCTTCTGTAATCAAGCATCTTGTCTGAAATATTATTCAGTCCCATCAACATGATATTTTCGAGCAATTTGCTTCGAACTAGATTTTACATGAGTGGTCCTAACATGACTGGTAGATAGCTTAACCCATTTTTTCATTTTAAGATCAGAACATGGACATGCAGCCTCACTTTCTTGTGCAAAGACATGGTATGGTTCATGACAAGATCCCTCATGTTCTTTGTCCAATATTTAATATCCAGCTTGCCCAAAACATTCTAGAGAAATTAAAAACTTTTGGGGTAGACAAACTTTGTCCAGTATTTTTGACAAGAAAGTGAAGTATACTATTTCCATTTTATTTGTGCTTTTATCATCAAACTTGTGTAGTCTGCCCAACTGACTTGGAGCATGATACGACACCTTATCATGCCCCAACCAACTGGGCAAAAGTGTCTAGACATTGAGGTTTGAAGATCTACTCGAGTGGTCCCCATGAGTCTTTAAACCATTCCTCTTGAAATTGGGCATATGGGACTTCTATGATTCGCCCATGAGGCAATTTTTATTTTTGATGCTCCCGTGGAGACTTGAACTTGAGACTCATCTCTGAGACCATTGATACGACACCTTAACAAAAGCGTTTAGACGCTAAGGTTTGACCTTCTATATGTGATAATTAGGTGTCGCCTCCTCAAGATCTACTCGAGTGGTCCCCATGGCTCCCAAACCATATCAGAACACTGCTAATGATAAGGGTTGGTAAAGATCATATGGCATTGAACCAACTACGGATAACTATTTAATTCTCGTAATGGACTTGCAAAATGCATCAAAAATACTCACGGACATGGGTTTTTTATTCATTTGTCTCAACAAGTTTTGTACATTGGTTGAGAGTGGGGAGCCACAGATCGCAAACTACCCAATAACAAATGATTAAATACTACAAATATTGATGACAACCACTCCTGCCAAAATAAGAAAAGTATGTCGAGATGCTAGATGGTGTACCTGCAGAAGGCCTACAAGTAAGTTGAGTACATGAGTATGATTTTCAAGTATAGTGCACATACATTGCATTCTTAGGAAAAGCATGCATTCGATTTGTTGGCATCTCTCATTAGCAGTCCTCTCGGTTGTCCCCATGATCAACCTCCTCTTGTTTCACCCCTGCCACAAATGATCGGCTCCTGCTTTCCATGGCAATGTTGCACTTCTGTCTTTGCTCCCACATCGGCCCTGCTTACTCCTTTCCTAAAATTCGTTCGCTCTCTGCCTCCTCTGCCCGGCTGTACCTAGAAGCTACAAAGAGTTCTACAAAAAATTTAGGGTTTGTAGCAATTCCGTCCATCTTATACCTGTGGTCGTAGAGATCGACTGGCTAGCTTGAGAGATACTCTCTATTAATTAGCAAATTGTTTGGTACTTAAAGACACCTGTTTTGTAGGCATTACGATATCTGTAGGCTAATAATGCTCTATTGTGACATTTATACTGAAAAGGAAGGTCCCATTCAATGAATTCTTCACAAATTCATAGGTGAAGAAGAGAGTGTACAAAAGCAAGTAGTGGTCTATTCTTGTTCTATTTTACAATATGATTGCTGTGGAAGTGAAAGATTCACATGAATCACAAGAATACACTACAGAATGATCTGAAATTTTTTTGCCGATTTCAAAGCTTCACCATACACCAAAAGATAACGGTACAAAGCGATACAAGTTACACATCACTTGTAACTTTTGCAGCCCACATTGTGCGTTTGCATGCATTATCATATAAAGAACCTTGGTTTTTATATCAGTTGTGGCAAATTCTATTGAATGTCTATAAATCTTGACTCACAATTGCTTTGCCTAGATGCATGGCTTGTCCTAGATATTGTCTTTGTTTCTGTATTGCCTTGTTTTATGTTTGACCCTTGAACTGAATATATTGACTTTCGAAGTGCTAATTTCTTTTGCAGAGGTGATTTATGAATCCATGTTCTAGTGAAGTCTCCTTTTCTCGATTTGAAGTGTTGCTGGTCTTTTCAAGTATTTCTTATACAATTCCATGAGCGAGGGTCATCAAACTGATACCTACTATTCCTTTTGGGTGTCCTTTTGTCCATAACCTGGGTGTGCAGTCATGGTGGATGCTCCACTTCTTTTTGTTTTTGCCTAGCTAAGCTCATTTTCCTGGTGCACTCATATCTTGCAAAAAAATCTTATTTGTGTTCTTGACTAAAAGTTCTGCAGGTTGGGCATGAATGGTACTAAATAATCAGGGACCTTACTTTGCTTTCCATGACCATAGTTCTTCTTGAAATTACATTTAGAGATATTGGTTTTACAGAGATTGATTACTTTGAGTTGTAGAAAGAGCTTTATCACATGATTTGGGGTTTTAAAAGACTACATTCATTTCATAAAATTACCGATTTCATTCTACTATGGGGAGGTGTAACCAAGCGTATTTCCAATTTTATGATGTAATTAATCAAGCCAATGCAATAAAGCACTGAAATGGAAAGATGCAGATTCAAGAACACACTATATTTTGTTATCTATAGTTCTAATGACTACATGGTTATGTCTATCAAGGTAAAAGTAAATGGTCGTGAGTAACAACAATGATAGTATGGTTTCTATAATTAGAAACCGTCAGAGAAAAACACAAGAAAGCACAAGGACATATGTGATTTGTTGAGTTAGGATGCTCGATGCCAAACAAAGCATACATTGATGGTTTTTACAATTGAGGTCTCGTCTTGAATTTGAGAAGTTGAATCAAAGTCAGTTGAGATCTCGTCTTGAGTTTGAGAAGATGAATCAAAGTCAAAAGCTTTATCTCGTGACATAAACCAGTGTTCAAGACTAGAAGATTTTTTATACTAATTATATTTAAAAGCTTCTTAAACTATTAAGTAAAGATTTGGGGCTTGGTAGCAAAAACATACATTCCTTTGTCTACAAGTTATTTGTTCCTCATATAAAAAAGTTACAGAGTTATTCATTACTTCGTAAAGTAGCATTCGAACTTTGCCTAAATTGAGGCGATAATGTTCCCACGATCAAGAAGCATATATTTATAACTTATGATTTTGCCTTGTTATGCATGGTATTCGTATTGCAAACTGCAGTTTGCAGACGGTGGCAGTTAGGTTAGGAAACATAAGCAGTATAATTTTGTGTGCATATGGTTTTGGGACGGATCGGAACCCGCGTGGCTACTGGCAGATGTCGAGCAGGATCCTGGGTGTTGCAGGTGGCTAGGCCATCATTTGGGTCAGACCTGTGTTGCAAATTCATTTCTCCTTTTGTCCTCCTTAAGTTCCGGCGTAGAAGTGGGTCCTTGCCCTGTTGTTTTCTTTTGTTGTTCGTGCTTGTGTTGCTCGAATCTCTTCCACAGGGCTCGAATCTCTGCCAGGGGCTAGAAGCAACGCACCTCTAAGGTTTTGTTCAAAAGCCCTCACATAATAAGCTCTCTTAGTGCACATTGCAGATAGGAAAGATTGCAGAGAGGCTTGGTCTTGTTAAATTTGACTCTTGCACAGGATGTTCCCCTTGGGTTTTATGATGCTGGGGTTGTTGCCTTGGAGAGGGGGGCTTTGAAGATGCTCTTTGTTATGCTGGACGAATCTCTATAGTACTGCCATGCGAAAATGGCTACAGTGATGCTTGGCTAGTTAGAGACTAGAGTTGGCCGTTGTAGAGAGATTTAGATCTTCTAAAGTACGATCACAGATAGTTTAGATGTTGCTTTGCCTGTAGAAGTTACAAGTGTTATCTTGTTCTTAATTGTATATCTACGTGTTTATTGCATGAAGTAAAGCTGATATACGCCATGTTAGTGTTTAGATTTGGTTATGCAGCATGCCTTCATACATATATTTGCTTTACTTACTTAGTTTGTGGTCGTTGGTATCTTAATTGAAGCTTTTGCTTCTTTGCTCGTTTACTATGCTGCCACTATGTCTCTCTCCCTACTGTTGTTGGAAATAGGGGTTTAATTCAGTTGTAGACTGTGCACTTGATGTACAATATTTGTAGTCCATGTTTGGTTTATGTTGCAGGTGCTCTTGTTCATCCTGATGCATAGGCGGGTTGCAAGAGGTAAGCAATGGGCACTGGTGTGTGAATTGGAGTTTGATTCCCCATGCTCACTCTCCTCATGCTATGATACTGCAATGATAATGTTTCTATTGCGTATGATACTGTTTGTATTGCGTATACTGTATTTAGATCATTGGACTCAATGGTGATTTTTCCTATAAGGCCCTGCAATATGGGGTCAAATTGACCCCATGTGGACCTCTAAGGGGCGGCTGGGATCTACCTTTATGGCATATTCCTCACTTGATACCGTCATCTGACGACCATGAAGTAATAATACACACATGAAGCGATAACACACAGTTATGTCTAGATTGAAGCAAAATCGGTCTAGCAAGCAAAATACAACGGAATGGAAAAACTCCAAAATACGTTAAAATGGAGTGAATGTTTGGCTAGATCTATTTTCTCCAACTTGCAACAATTTTTGCATTGCAAAAGGATTAGTCACTCGACTATTATATTTAATTTTTGTCCTATTGTATGTTAGTCTATTGTAGCATATACTATGACGAGGAAGTGAGGCTTGTTTAATTTACATACTCCACATAATTGATGTGCACGAGAAAATAAATTCCAATGCCGTGTCTAAAAGCCTTTTGACGAGCTATCCAAAAGATATAGTTGTGGTACATATGTTATTATGTTATGGTGGGGTTTGTTTCATCTCCATAGAATTTCATTTTGCCTTCCAAATTTGCCAATGAACGATCCACCATTTTTCTCCTTAATTCATGAATACTATTGGTGGGTTTGTAAATCTTCGATGGATGGACGGACAGACAGACGGGTTTTTTAACGCCCACAAAGACAGATTGGCCATGCGAACCCCTCACCATAGACAACTAACTCATATTCAGTTATATTCCTTTTTTCTATCCTTCACCCCAAGCCTGTCCTGCTGCTAGTTTTGTTAAAAGGAGGCATGCACAGTATGCATTTCGAGCGCGCTGCAAATCAGTCGATTCACTTATAAATTATTGCAAAGCAGTTTTCGTTCGTGTTTAAAAAAAAAACTCACGACCACTTATTGCTTGTTCGTGAACGTAGATCCAACAACAAAGATTTGGGACTGCTAGTCTATGCATTTGTCCATGTGGATGAAAGATTTGCGTCTGCTATTCCATGCATTTGTCCACGAACGTGTACAGGCATGTATGCATTTTGCAATATTGCGAACGCTATTTGTTTTTCTTTGAAGATTTTTCTTTTCAAATCTACAAAGCATTTGCTTTGAGCATTTGTTTACTTTGCTAGGTCATTTGCATTACAGGAATTGGTTAAGGGTGTTTTTGTTGATTGGGAGGATGTGAAGGCATTAACTATATGCCAAATATCCCCCAGCTTAACAAAGTGAGATTGCTCCATTGTTTAATAGATCGAAACAAGTCTGTTAGAGCAAAGGCTACAATTAGGCTTATTGGAGAAATATCAAGCATTTTATCAGCTAGAAGCATATGATACGAGAAGGACTAATTATTGGACCCACATGTTCTAACGGAGGAAATTCACTATTTTCATAATTTTTGCTTCTCCTTGTAAAAATGGTACTGGTTCCTAAAGTCAAGACACGTGGTCCTAAAAATAGTCATCCCATCGTACATAGCTCTATTGCTCTATTGCTTGCTTGTATGTGGACAAAATACCTTAAAGGCTCCTTCACTAAAACTATAAAAAATGCAATTCTAGTGAAAGATGCCAGGTGATAGAGAGGCAGTGTGTAAGGTTAGGCTTATATAAGATCATATACAACACATATATATACTACTGATGTTAATGTGCTTTATGATCCCTCTTCTTTGAGGTCAGAGTCGGGATCAGAGATCTTTCTGTAGGAGCCAGTTTTTACATACTGTAGCTTGCCATCATCTCCATATCTCCAGGACATCCTCCTAACCTCCTCTTCACTCACAAGCCAGTTAACAACAAAGGCATGATCCTTACCAATGGCAGCCTTGCTTGGTACCCATGCTGAGAAATTATATGGCAAATGAATCAGACTATATGACTCAGCTTCTTCATCTGATAAACCTCCTTTGAATCCTGTCCACAATGCTTCCCTAGTTATCAAAGTCAATTCTGGAGTTAGAATCATCTCTGTGCCAAAGTATGTTCCTTTTGGCTCTTCCCTGCTCTTTTCTATTGGAGACCTGTGGTGCTTAAATATTGTTCCTTTCCAAGACGGATCCGGCCTTTCATCTGACTGCAGAGTTTCTTCTAGCATCTGTGCCACTAGAAGTTTGCCCTCATGGTCATATCCTGCCACCACTGGAATCCTGGCATTCTGTTCTGCAAAACTCGAAAGTAACGAGATGAATTACCAACTTTACTTGCATAAAACTTAGTCCTGAAAATACTAAAAACCCACAAGAATTTAAACATGCACAGTATCTGTTACATGTGAACTCAAAAACATGTTAAAGAGCTATGGCATTTCAGGAACAAACATTAGGAACAGAATACTAATTTAGAGAGCTTACCAGGCAACATGAAGTGAACCTCGCCAAATACGACACATTTGGGATCATCTGGCTTCAAAGCAAGCTGCACCCAGCCTAGATCTCCATTAGGGAACTGCAAAATCCTTAAGTCTTTATTATTAGGGTGCAATATTCCATTACTTAGACTATGAGTCTCTTCATGCATTTCCCAGGGACCGAACTCCCATTCAACCTGTTCCCCATCACCGGAAAAGCTATACCACTGATTCCTGTGGAAAAGATGAGTTCTTTTTTCATCCACAGCTCTCAAGGAACGGACAGACCTGTAAGTTTTTGCGACATTTGGGGATTCAAGGGGTTGATAGTAGGCCCAAATCCCATGCCAATGCTTCCAATGGGTATTAGCATTCCATGTCCAAAGCTCGTGCGGAGTAACCTGGCGAGTTTCTTCGTGCCCTATTCCGACAGTATCAGGCACCCCAGTTGCAGAAGCTGCAAGGCTCCCCTGCGGAGCCCAACCCGCTTGGCGCAGCATCGATTTTCGCCGGGAGGAGCAGATCCGGTGATCGAAATAGAAGTTTTTTGAACAGAGCGGATTGAACGGGGATTTGGGCGCTGGAGCAGAGGAGAGAGCTGGGCAGGTGAAAGCAATCATATAGGTTTGCTGTTGCTGAATGAGAAAGCCACATGTCCACAGCTGCTGCCTCATAAGAGGCATTTTATGGACGGCCTCGATGCGTTAATCTTGACCTTGGAAGACATCCTGGCTCTTGTATGGTCCAGAGATATTTTCCAATGCAAACAAAATGTGACGTCAATGTGACCTTGAAATTTTGTCCCGCGCAATCTTTGAGAAAGTGGCGGCACACGCTTCTTGCTATTGTTGATGAGAATGACAACTCGTTTATGTCCAACCAATTGGTCTCCGTGGACGTTAAACAAGGTGCTGCCGCACAAGAGGTTGCCCTCGTTTAGAAAACACTAGAGAAGAAAAGCAATGTCGACGTCATGACGCTAGAAGACATATGAATGCTTGTTATGGCAACTATCCAATGTTCAAATACAAATGTACCAGCATGTGGGCACTCCAAAAGTGTTCTTGAAAAGGAAAGTGAAAGACTGCAAAGTTTGATGCTTTCAACTATAGAATTTCAGTACTATGGAGAGCAAATACTGACTCACAGATTACTATGGAGAGCAAATCGTTGGTTGGCTTTGCCCCAACCAACGATTCTCCATTAAGTAATATCAAGTTTTTGATAGGCCAGCGCATAAGTTTTCCAATCGCGAATGAGTTATCGTCAACCATAATCTCAAACATTGTAATCCCAAGGACATCTTCTCCCAAGTAGGCACTATCAACAACTTCATTGTAAAGGCCACAACAATCCCAACGTATTGTTTGCCTTGTCTAGGACAATCACCCTATTGCCCCGCCATGTGGATCTATCATCTGGATAAACTCGTGACCGCTTTCTCTAGGCGCGGTCATACCATTGGGACTAGGAACATGATTGTCAACATTTGGTGCACCTGTTAACTGTGGTCTCAAGTTGCTCTTCTTCCATCTCACAAAAGAACCAACATGCGCTAGTAGATAATTATATGATGGAGTTGTAGACTTGTCATAGACAACCTTCAAAAAAATGCTGATGTATCCATCACCTAATATTTGGTTGTGGCAATATTTGTTTGGATCCATGGTGAATATTGTCCCATCTACATTTATATCATTCTCCATGAGCGTAATGTGCATTTGTTCTTGGATTTCCTCGCTCTGTAAGTAGCACTTTTGCTAGGTTACATAATGCACATAACGATTTCGTAATTTAAATAATTAGCGACATCCATACCTGAGAAGCCATGGTGACTCTATAACTATATTTGTAAATGCGAGCTTGTATTTGTTCTTTCAGCTTCTTGAACCTGATTAAGATTTCTAACACATGTTAAATGTTATAAGAGCATTGCCTAAATAGTTTGCGAAGTAAGGGTAACCTACACATGTAACTAATTCGTTTTACATTGCCTACTTAAATTACAACAAGTAATATAGGCACCTTAGAAACCATGACAAAATGTATTGCTTCTCTTTAGCTTAAAACCTGCAATATCAAATAAAAATTTTAATTTCTTATAAATGAATAAACATTATACAAGAAGCACATTTAATTTCTTTGAAATATATAAACATTGTATAAGAAGCACAAATCTACTTTAAGTGGGGACCAATGTGCAATTTGCATCCGCGAGAGATGGCCAATGGCAAAAGGATATGTGACGCGTTGCTTCACCACTAGCTCATGCGTCGTGATAAAACAATTTAACAACTCATGATCCTCATAGGTAGATATTTCATATTTTATAGATAGATAATAAAAACATTCAACACGTGTTGGATGTGTTGCCGAAACTATAGGGTTAGGGCAGAAGAGGAATTTGTGCGCTTGGACGGCAGTTCCAAGCTCCCGCTTGGTTGCTTTAGACTGTCGCAACCAGCCTGCTCATCTTGCTCTAGCATCTGCTTGCTTGGTTGCTTGTTGAATATGTAGCCTTTAAACTCTACACGTGTCATTGAAAAAGAGAGAAAGATCAAGATCTGAAGCAGATCCGTAGTATTTTGGTGATCTTCAGAAGAGCATGTGACGTACCCAACTCATCTACGGTGCCCCCACCGTATAGAAGCTGGATCATTCCCCCCTATTGGCCTGGCATGCCA
>JAANSK020298779.1:0-10122 GCA_011763485.2 Isoetes engelmannii
ATCGAGGTAGGAGATGGCTGCCCCCTTCCTAATTCTGCTGTAACATGAAAAATCAGCAAATAGGTCATCTTGAATGATCCAAAACTGCTAAATCATGCTCCCTTACCTGGCTATGGCGAGTTTCCCAAGATAGGAGATGGTTGGGATGAATTCTGGGCAAGCTTGGGCAAGCTTGGTGGCTATGGCTATTTCCAAGGTGGGAGATGGCTGGGGCGCTCCTCCCTAGGTCGAGCTCCCTTTGGTATAGCCTCCTAAAGTGGCTACTTTAGGGTCTAGGGGTTTATAAAGCCGCTTTTAGGGTTAGCTAGGGTTTTAGAGATGTAGATCTCTAGGATCATGCCACTTGGCATTTAATAAAGGCAATGTCCTAAAGTGGTATTTTGGCATTTAATGCTAATGTCAAAATACACCACTTCCATATCTAAGGTCACATTGGCATATTTAATGCGCAATGCTATGGTTCGATGGGCATGGTGCTCCGTGGGTGGACTATACCGTCTACGGTGTGCGGGGTACATGACGTATCTACGGCATGTACCAGTGACGTGGCATACATAATATACGGTATTTATACCATATAATATTATGGAACGTCACATTATAACCTATCAATTCCTTGAGAGTGAATGCCTGGCTAGGATGGTATCTATTGAGCATGGCTCTGAACTGGACCACTTGCACCTGCAGTGTGTGTTTCGAATGGTTGTAACAAGTCCCATAGCAGTTAATAATAGGCTCAAGCATCCCTCGGTGGATCATAGGCCTCCTGGAGGCGTAATCCTTTGCAAGGCTCTCAAAGACACCCCCCGACATTGCTTTGAGGGCATGTTGGGCTATTGCCTTAAAGATATAGTCAAGATGCACTTCAAGAATCACATGAAAACAGTCACTCCTGAGCAGCTCGAAAGAGGAAAAAACATGTACGCCTTATACAACGTTGAAGAGATAAAGTATTGTATTGTACTAGATAATAGGAACATCCTGGCCTGTACACATCACAACATGCTCTACCATGGCAGAAAGCACAAAACTGCTAGTTTATATTATACACTGGCAAGCATATTTTGCACAAGGCGCTTTGTCATTTCTAGTGCTTGGGTGCTTCCATTTAACAACAACAAGATTAGTTATGAGCGCATTGAGGCTGCATGGCGGCTTGCCTTGGATCCCATGCATGCGTCTATCAAGGATGTGAAGTGCATCATTTATGGGCGTCCACTTGGCGAGGGTTCCATTGAGAGAGTTGGGAAGAGGTGTAGGCACTTCTGAGACGATGCAATCGCATCGAGGGAATTGGATAAGTTGGATGTCATGCTTGATGATGAAGAGCCTGTAAATGATGGGGATGCAAATATGGGCTTCGTGGATGAAGATGAACTGCTTTGTGCAAACTCCAGCTTTCCACAGTTCTGATAACCGCGAATTAATCTCATTCTAGGATTACATCCCTCTGGATGTGCTCGATGGAACCTTGGCCATATCTTAGTGAGCATTCCAGTTTCGTTGATTCTAGTTTCTTTTGTAGTACTGCTTGCATACTCTTCTACTAGCAGGAAATGGTCAAATGTACTCATCCATTGTATGGTGTTCTATAGAGGCAGTTGGGACGAGAAGGGAAGTGCCACACTTCCTCCCTTCAGTCCCTTTGTGGCGCTCGATCCAAAGTCAGATAATGGGGATTCAGAGATGATGATGGTAGAGGCAAGGGTTGTTGCTGCGGCTCGTTCGTTCTTTGATATTGAGTGGATGAGAACTAACACTTGGAAATTCATCCACGATCTGAATGTGAGTTTGATCAATGTTGTAAACATTCTTGAGGAAGCCTTAACTGCAATGGATGATCCAACAATCCAGGTACTCTGAAGGAGTGCCGGATCTTCCGAGCTGAGGTCAATCATGTGCGCGCAATGCTGATCTCTAAGATTCGGCAGCTGGAGCAGCTGGCTAGGGGCCATCCTAATACTATGCGCGCGTGAGATTGCCTTCGCTTGGCTTTCTAGAAATGTGTCTATAACGTAATCTGAGTAATTTATATGTCCTGTAAAGATGCACCAGCCATGACGCCTTCGTTGTCAAATATTGTACATATGCAGGCTGTTGTTCTGCTGTTGTTCATGTTCCCCTTCTATGGCAACGTATGTACATTCTTGTGCTTTAGAGATGCTAAATGTAATGTGATTATGTGACTTTGATCTTCCTTGAGCTTTTTCAGAGGCCACATCTATGCGTGGAGTTATTTCATTGCATTTTACATGAGTCGTTGTGTGGTCCACATTGTTTTGATTTTTTTATTAAAAATCCCAATACCCATTAGAATTAGAAACCTTCTATCTGAACATATATAATTCAGTTTCACATTTTTCTTTTTTCTTTTTTTTTTGGTTCTCCGATGCAATCCAGGTTCGCCTCCGCATGCCACGTTTTTCTGCTGACGAATCTATTCCATCGCTGTCGCCGTCCAACAAGATGGATCGAAGCGGGCCATGGCCGGCAAGCAAGGCACGTGGTATTTTTGGACGACATGCATTTCTTTCTTTTGCAAAGGGATCCTTCGGATTTCTTCTTCGGCAAGCAAACCGGATCTGTTGAAGCGAATGTAGAGTTGTTGCACCGCTTTATCAAGCGGTAAAAATATGAGCTCCGGCTATGGTGTTGCAACTAGAGCGATAGAGATTTGTTGGCGCCAGGTTTGAATTGCAGCATTTCGACTTGCCATGGCTTTGCTGGCGGCAAAAGGGAAAGGTCTTCCAGGGGTCAAGGAGAGATGAGAATGCAAGGGTATTTTCTTTTTTGACCTCTAAATTAGTTTCTATGCAACATGGTCTCCCTGCAGAACCGCCTTGCTGCAAATGCTATAATAACTTGATTCCTTGAAGTACACTCATAGACTTCGATTATTGGGGCATATGGGTCAGAGCAACCTTGGATATGGTGGGTTTTACTGTGATGCAAAGCTATTACTACTTCTGCTCAAGAACTAGCAAATTACTGCAGGTTTTATTTTGTTGAAATGCAACAGCCAAACTAAGTAGGTTATGAATTTACTTTAGCTTTACGTGAAATCTGACATAAGAGATCCATATGATGGATTTTCTTAGAAGTCTAGAAAATCTTCAAAATTCCTGGAGCAAGGATGCAAATTGGATAAGTTATATTGCAGTGTATGTATCAAAGGATAAAGTTTCATTGCACCATGTAAGATTGTTCTTGTGCGTCTTTTCTGGCTGCTTGGTAAGTCAACGATTGGACATTGTCTATTACAACATCATCATCAGCTGTTTAAAGTGACCTCATGCTACTGTTTTTGAGCCATCTTTCAAGGTACATTATGACCTCCAGTATTGGTGCTATAGTGAAACCTTTGATAAGTTTTATACCGTAAGCATACATTTCACAGTATAATTAAAGTAAGAGACATCATAACTGGTGTTTTGTCTTCCAGTTCAACATCATTTTTCCATGCAGTGCAAGCAGTAAAACGACCTCCTCTCCAAGATAGTAAGTCACCGCACTCATAGTAATTAAGATAAATATATATTAAATATCAATAGAATTGCAGTATTTCTTACATAAAAGTTCGTAATTTTATCTATTATATTGCAGGGATAAAGGGTCACGGGAGCACTTCATTTTGCGGATTATTCTTCAACTACCCAACCTGCAATTTTGAAGGAAAGGTTTTGTGATGTTCCAGGATAATATATGGTATAAATACATATATTATATGGGTCACGTCACTGATATATGCCACAGATACGACATGTACCTGGTAGTCGGTATAAGATATCCCTTAGAGTGGCACACCTCTAGACCCAATATATTGCCATAAGATAATATGCCAATATATTACTATACAAACTTGACCGCCACATGGCATGATCCTAGGCCTTGCTCTATTCCCATCAAACCTAGAAGGGTGTGTCCTAATAGTACCCCCTCTATAAAGGAAAGGAAACCCTAATGCACCTGCTTTGGAAGCAGCGCCATTTGGGAGAAGGTCACCATTGCCCACCTTAAAAAGCGCGCCACCAGCAGGTCTACTTCGATTCTTGTAGCAGCAATAGCCCATTTCAGCCATGTAGCAGTGTTTGTGCCTTGGGAAGCACGCCCATCATCCAGCAGTCCCTTTTGACCAGCACCAGCTATCATGAATGCATTGCGAGGAGCTATGCCAACCAACCAAGGTTCTGGTAGGTGTCCATTTTCAATTTATTGCATTAGCCATTGGCCATTCTTGTCCCTATGCTAGGAACTGACCAATGAACTCTAACTATGTATGTTAGATAGCTTCTATTTCTATTATGATGTTTTCAGATTTATTATATGATTCATTATGATTGTCTGCGGATGATTTGTTCGCCCTCTCGTGTATTGGGAAGGGGGGTAGAGACCTCAGCTTTTGTATAGTAGTATGATCCTAGATTTAGGCCTCATTAGTTCTCAACTAAGTGCGGCATGTGCTTAA
The DNA here is from genome assembly GCA_011763485.2 of Isoetes engelmannii. Lineage (NCBI taxonomy): Eukaryota > Viridiplantae > Streptophyta > Lycopodiopsida > Isoetales > Isoetaceae > Isoetes > Isoetes engelmannii. Next base: position 4,466 of record JAANSK020298779.1, read on the forward strand.
GAGCCCGCCTGCGTTATGGGTGGAGGGGCCAGACCGGCTCATAAGGAGGAGCTTGTCCCATAGCAGTTGATTCCTATGGTGTGGAAGTGCTATCGGGGAACGTTGTGAGATAGGCCTAATACCATTATGCACTGCGTGAGGCTCTTGGTATGGACTCGACACCTCTTGGGAGGCACGACCTCCTTCAATGGGGTTCAAGTCGTATACGGGCCGTGGTCGCCCTCTAGCTCACCTGCTATAGGCATGGATTCTCTGGTAGGGAGAAGTCCCTTACCTGCCTCATCGACACTGGGGAGATGCAACCCAGGAGTGCCCTTATGGCGATGCACCCGGTAGGCTACGGTCAAGCCCCAAAGCTTGTCAGCCTATCTGTAAAGTAGTAAAGTATGCACAGGAGGGGCGGGTGGAGCGGGCAACCTAACATCCATGTTCTATGCTAGATACATTGCCATGAATTCTGTCTGCATTGAACTCTAGAGACCCGAGCCATCAGTCATACCATTGAGTCTAAGCCTTGGGTAGGATTTCCCATTTTTGTTATGATGCTATGATGTTGCAGGTGATACAGTGATCACCACCCTTCGAGGTGGTATTGTTTATATGATATTGGTTGATTTGTACTAATGTTTTACACTTCCGCATTGATAGGTGAATCGCGAGGGAGACGGGATCAATGACACGTCCGTTCCTCCCACGTAGACCCTTGTTCACCATCAAGGATCCTACGTCAGATGGGTGGCCTCTCGTTGGTGTTATGGATAGCGAGGGGGAAACTCCAGTTTCTATATGATGGGAGCATCGTACACTGGCTGGGGACGTCATAGGTTTCCCCTTGCACCAAATAGAATGCAAAAAAAACTTATGACCTCGTCATATGCAACAAAACTCTTCCCTGCTTAGTATGCTGCATTTGCATTTGGTCCTACTATTATGGAAGAGAGTATTGACAATGGCAATGAGCCCAATTTTCTCCTGAATGTTCCTACTGACAGCTGCCTCATTCCAAGAAGAAACTCTCCCCTGCTCGGTATGCTGCATTTGGTCCTACTATTATGGAAGAGGGTATTGACAATGGCAATGAGCCCGATTTGCTCCTGAATGTTCTTACATCTGTCTCATTCCAGGAAGCATAGTGGTTGCAGTCTTCATGGGTGAACCTGATATGGTTTGGGGCCCATGGGACACCACTCGAGAGGATATTGGGGAGGCGGCAACTAATTATCACATATAGAGGGTCAAACCTCAACGTCTAGATGCTTTTGCCAGTTGGTTGGGGCACGATAATTAAGGTGTCGTATCAATTGGTATCAAAGCCGAGTCTCGAGTTCAAGTCTGCATGGGAGCATCCCAATTGATAAATTGCCTCGTGGGCGAATGGTGTAAGTCCCATATGCTCGAGGGCAAGCATTCCGAGGAGGGGAGGAATTGATATAGTTTGGGGCCCATGGGAGACCACTCGAGAGGACCTTTGGGAGGCGGCAACTAATTATCACATATAGAGGGTCAAACCTCAACGTCTAAATGCTTTTGCCTAGTTGGTTGGGGCACGAAGGTGTCGTATCAGAACCTACGTGAGTCTATTGCCAGAATTATAATGTTTGGCATATTGATATACAATGAGTTTGATTGTGGTAGAGACGTCAAGCAAAGCAAGAGTGTATGACAGACCTTCTTTCACACCCTTTAGGACTTAATATAAATTCCCCATAATAAATTTGGAACAAGAGAAATGTTCGCGGCAGCCTTTGCCGCCGCGATAAATTTCCTGTAAGATAAAGGTTTCTTTGACTTTAGATGCACCCACCTTAAATATTAACACTACCTTTTTTCCAATAAATCCCATGCCCCTTGCAAATATCCTCCTTATATATAAGAGATAAAGGATATTTCTAATTAAAGGGTTCCTTTAACATAGATAAAGAGCCCTTTTATTAAATACAACCCCTTCTAAAATAATTCAATGGTTGTACAATACTTCTCCTTTAGGATGATAATATCCCTTGCCCTTATAACATTGGGCTACACTGGAATATTTACATAGTATTTGCCATCATTTTGCCGGCCCATTTGCCGTGAACCACTCCCCCATGCTCTGATTCATATTAGAAACATTGCCTGTTATGACTCTTTGTGGTTTATTTAGCCATGACTCTGTGTGGTTCGTTTAGCCAAAGGACAAACTGTGTAGCTGTGAAACAACCCAATGTAGCTCTTTCTACGCAATTGATTTAACCTGACTATATAAGGGTGGATTTACCATGCTGATTGGCATACTCTCATAGGCTGATTGGCATTCTGTCATAGGCCTGCACAACAATGTTTAATCAAAAGCTTTTTCTGAACAAGAAACAACATAAACTCAACAAAAATTTCAAAAACCAACTTTAAACTCTTTAGCAAGATGCTAAGTCCTGTATCATTTGTCCATAAACCTTGCAAACCCCATTGCCCTATTTGTGCTCTAGTGTATTGTAATCTTGTTGCTGTCGACCTCACACCATGTGTCACACCCTTCTGTGGTTGCAAATGGGAAACCTTTTTAGAGCATGCATGTGAACCATAATTCAGCGCGCGTGCTATGCCAAGGATTTATACAGCAATATGCTTATTTAATACCAAATATATTTTTGCATGCAAACGTTTTTAAGAAACTATAAACAATCATGCTTTAGTGGTAAATTTAAATTGTTTAAGGAGAGCACAGACACATCAAAACTTTCAAGAAGAGCACATATACACCAGATTTTCAAGCTACATCAAACTTACATATACATGCATGTGACTAAACACATGTTAGAATAAGAAGGTTATAAAGAAAGAGGTACCATTGCTTTGGTTGTATCTTGGTCTCTTTCTCTTCTCTTTAAGCTTCAGTATTGTCGTTCGTCTCCTTGCTTTGGTTGCGCCATCCATATATTGTCCCATCCCGAATAGCCAACAAAGTCTTATTCTACAAGGAGCATATACTGATCTTTAAGTCTTTGTGTGTTCATTTCTTTCAAAACCCTTCGCTTTTCCCGTTCAAGCTTTTTTTTTCACCATTTTTTGTTGCTTTTATCTTTCCAATTCTTCTTTTCGAGCTTTATCTTCCAAGATGGCCTTACACCATCCATTTGAAAAAACATGAAGCACTCGCAAATCTGGAATTGCCCATCTTCCTCTATTAGTAGGCTGAGGTGCAAGGTCATTATAACTATCATTCTCATCCCTAGGCATTTGGGTACTCGTGAAAGATCCAAATATAGGTGTTGTTCTAGTTGTTGGAAGAGTCCTAGATGTTCCTGCAGCATTGGACATCAAAGAATTAGGATTCATGTTCGTAAGCAGCTGCCTATACGAAGTCTCCCAATACTGAAATCCTCTTTGTAAGGGAACCAAGTGGTCTTCTATGGCATGATTTCGTGGATTTGCTTCATCAATCATATACTCAAGCTGGTCAAACTGGTCCATAGCTTGAATTGGTAAGCTTTGTTGATCAGAGAAATCCTCAAGTTGATCAAATTGATCCATGGTTTCTAATAGACTTTCTTGATCAGACATATCTTCTTCAGACTGGCCATATTGATCCACAACAATCTGATCTACAAGATGGTCTATAGGATGGTGGTTCATTGCATGGTGGTTTACTGGAGTATTACCAAGGTCACCTTCATCCAATGCATGTGCGGCAACTCCATTGGGTAAAACCGCTTTCTTGTTCAAAGGCCATATACCTGTTGCCTAAAACCAGCTTTGATATTAGTACCAGTGAGCAGTCTTAAAAGGAGCAAAGCAGGCAGCGTCAAGTGGTTGCACTTTATATAAAGTGTGGTGTGGCAAAACATAAAGGTGAATCTCCATCTCTTTGGCAATGAGAATCACATCATTGTCAACGTGGCTGCCATGGCCATCCAGAATGATGAGATGTCGATTGGAGGAGTCAACACCACCGGGTACATATTTTTTGAAATAAATTAGCCAACATTTAAAGAGTTCAATTGTCATCCAAGCTCGGTCTTGAACAATTTGGCTTGCTCCTCTTTCACAACCATTGATGTAACATCTTCTTAGCCGCTTTCCTTTGAAAATATGGTACTTTGAAGGCCTATATCCTTCTGCATTACAACAAGTTAAAATTGTGATCCACTCTCTATTTTGCATCACCACTTCATGCATGTTTCTTGCACCCCTTCTAGCAATAATTTTCATCCCTCTCACTTTTCCAGCTTGCACCCCTGTTTCATCTGCATTCCAAATCTTTTTTTTTTTTGGAAGAACCGAGTCACCAATGTATTAAAAGAATAATAATGTTACAGAAATGAGTGAGGAGGAAAAGGAACTGTCGTGAAGGGACAGAGATACCTCAACACTCCGCAACAACATAACTCCACAAATATCAATAGATCCAACCTCCCAGAACCAAATACTATCACTGACTATGCATAAACTGACCATTCGCATCCACAGTTCCCAAAAGATCACACCAAATAAAGAACTTCCTCTCTGCTGAGCCAGAAAACACTAGGAAGCTCTGGAACAACTTATACCTGAGGCGGGGAACAAGGGAGGCCGCGGGCTGCTGCACTCTCTGGAAGATCCACAGGCGGCGCCGCTTCCAAATCAACCATACCAACCACGCCACACACAGATAGAAGGCTTGCTGCCTGAGGGGAGACCAAGAAGCAGGATCCAAGTGAAAGAGCAGTTGCTGACTAGTCAGCCTGACCTGAAACAAAGCCCAGACCCAATCCCAGACAGCTCGCAAGTGGGGACACAACACTAGACAATGCTCGATGGATTCACGGCGAAGGCCACAGCAAGGGCAAAGAGGACTTACCCCTGGCCTAAACCTCCTCACCAAGGCATTCACCCGGATGCAATGATGCACCACCTGCCACAGAAGAACCCTAATCTTGGGCGGGGGAGAGAGTTCCACGTCCACACCCAAAGAGACCGCCAACTAGAGCCTTGAAGCTGCAAGGACCACTTGTCCGAAGGAGGTAGGGTGTCATGAATAGCTAGCACCCGATAACAAGATCGCACAAAGCATGAGCCAGCAACATCAGGGTGAACCTTCCAAACCTGAACAGCCACCTCATCCTGGAGTAAGAGAGGTATATGTAGCAGAATACTACCCGCCACTCGCTCCCAAATAGTCCGATCACAAGTCATGAGCTGAAAACGGACCCGAAAGAATTCCCAAGACGTTAATTGCTCATTCCAATACCAATCCTCCAAGGTAACCACGGCAGCCCGAGTCCAACGGGCCTATGTGCGGGCATGCATGGTGGCAGCCAAGGGCAAATGCGCAGGGGGCAAAGGGACCCACAGGAAGGGGGAGGTGTGATGATACACTGCAACATAATCTAACTGGAAAAGCACGCGCACATGGTCCCAAGCTCGCAACAACCCCCAGGAGGAAAGGAGAGGCGTGTGGGAAGGGCTTGAGACCATAAAGCAATGCCCAAGGCAGCTTCACAACAACAGACGACTTTCCAAAAGCAACACAATTGCGAAGGGACTGCATAAGCAACGCTGCTCCTGGAGAAGAAGCCTCTTCTCAAAGAATACTCCAAACAAACTTAGAAATCAACACCTTAATGTGCAATGCCAAATCCAGAATGGCCAGACCACCATCCTCCCGAGGGCGGAGACACTTCCACCAAGCCACCTTGACT
>JAANSK020298790.1:0-10122 GCA_011763485.2 Isoetes engelmannii
GGGGCGGGGGGGGGGGGGGGGGGGGGGGGGGGGGGGGGGGGGGGGGGGGGGGGGGGGGGGGGGGGGGGACCCTTAGAAGCTGAGACCAATCATGTATGTATGACCATTCCCCTGGCTTTAAGCATGCTCAATCATCTAGCATATCACAGATTAAAGGCATAAATAAAGTGCAAATGAGAAAGGAAAGAAAAAAGAACTGACTAAGTGGTCTAAGGCTATGCAAGATGCAGCAGAAAGGAAATTCGTTTGCCAGCAGCGAATAAGGAAATCGGCTGCAAGTGGATATACTCTTTGCTTCCCTATTTAATCTAAAATGGTTTATCCAGGTTGCACTATTTCACATTTAAGAAGAATGTACCTGACCAAGGGACGCTGCTGCTACTGGTTCTGGTGATAAGAATTCAAAAATTTGAGCAGCTGGAAAGCCTAAATCCTTCTCAATAACAGCCATTGCCTCTTTATTCGAAAATGATGGTAAACGGTCCTGGAGCTCCACTAAAACCTGGAAAAGTCGAGGAACCAACAATTATGACTTTTGGTACTCGATCTAATGTTACTTCCTTTCAGCAGAGGCCTCAAGAACTTATAAAACCATATCTAGTCAGTTTTCATACTACTTTACAAATAAGATACCTTCATAGCATCAGGCCCCATTAAGTCTGGTCTTGTTGACAATGATTGAGCGACTGAAACCAACTGAAAATTTATTAGTGTTGTTGCAACAACTTAGCAATGGTTCCTTATTACGAACAAAGATCATAATAGATTTAGGAACATAAAGAGGAGATTCTATACCAGCCAAAGTAAAACTATATTCAGAATTAGAATTAAACACTAATAATATCCACTAAGGAAGGCAGGCAGGGAGAGAGAAAGGTTGTGTTAACACCTAGGGCCACCCCTATTTTGAGGGTCTGCTTATGCTTTTCCTTTGCTACCTGTTTTACACTTCTAGAGACTTTCATTCATGGACACTCCTTTAGAGTTTGCGCTTGATTGTTCATGGGGCAGGCAAATTTTTCTTTGTTGCTTTTGACACCAAGAAGGAAGTGACTTTCCCCCACATTCCCTGGCCGCAATTCTTGCCTTCATGTTTGTTTCCACCTTCCCCTTTTCTTCTTTCCTCTCCTCGCTGTTTCGGATCCTTACATTTGTCACAAAGTTAAAATACGTAATGAATTTAAGGTGCATATAAATGATGATGTGACTGGTTTAATGAGTTGGCCTAGCAAATTATCATGTACTTTCATATATAGTTATAGTTATATTGTTATATAAAGTCTCGTGTGAAGCCATCCATAAAAGGCTCGACATCATCTTAGAATCGTATAAAACCATATGAATGGATGCTAACAGATGAATTGAGAAGTCGCGCCTAGGGAACACATCTAACGAACTTCTATAATAAGCCACCTAAAGAGCAGCCTTTTGTTTCTTGTAAAGAATATAAGAGGTTTATATGTCCTTGATCCAATCAAAGCCTAGGCAGATTTGCTATGGACTCATAAGAGCTTTTTCTTACAAAAACAATAATAGTCAGAGTCAAGTAGATATAATTTTTCCACCCATCAGCTCGTGGAGCTGATTCAAGTACATCCATACTTGACCATAAGCCTTTTGAAGAACAGTGGATGCTGCCAGTCCCCGATGTGATGCATCTTTGTATAGAAGTTTGATTGGTGGCCTGCTATACCACTATTACCAGGCCTGATCTCGCCTTCTCCGTTGATTTGCTTAGCCGTCACATGCAAGCACCCAAACTCACACACTTGCCTGCAGCAAGCAAGTTCTTGCGTATGTTAAGGGTACTTTGAATGAGGGTCATTTTTACCATCCTTCTAAGAACCTGAGGCCACTCAAGGATCTCCAAGTGTGGCAGATGACGCAACTTCTCTTTATTATGTTAAAAATCAGCAAATTGGTCAAGAGAAAATTGAAATTGATCCGCAGCCTAAAACAACCTATTTCTTGTCCACTTCGGTTATTGAGAACGCCATTCATCAGTTGAATACAAGGAAAGCAATAGACTGTGAAGGACTTCAAGTTGAAATGATCATACACGGTGCAAGGGCATAGTACCGGTGGTTACAGAAATTGCTGTTGCCTTCCCAAGATACGGTCCAATAATGTTATCAGACCGGTTCGTAAAGCTGGAGATCCTGTAGATCCGTCAAACTACCGACTAAAATCATGAATGGTCATGTAAGCAAAGTTATGAATCTGCCTTAGAAATGATTCTCGGTGATTATGCCGAGAATAAGATGCTTAGGGCTAAGGACCAGGTTGGTTTCACAAAGAACTTTTGAACTATTGATCATATATTCACTTTGAAGGCAATTACTGAAGAAGCGAAGGACGAGATGTTTTGTTGATTTTTGGAAAGCTTTTGATATTGTCCCTTGGAAAAGACTGTTTTCATAAATTCAAAGTGCTACGCCTTCCTCATGAGCTGATCTGGGCAGTGTTATCTCCATATAAAAATGTAGTTGGGCGCGTGAAAATTGATGGGCAATGGGGTCAAAGGTAATGGTGTGAAGCAGGGCTGTCCTCTATCCCCTACATTATTTGGCCTTTACGTCGATGAAAGCTCCATGCTTGTGCAGACTTTGGGTGGAGAAGGCTCCATGCTTGCGCATATGCTGATTTGTATTCATGTCCTCCTCCCCTGAAGGGCTTTAATAGCTTTAGAGGAGAATAATTCCTTCCTTGAGGGACACCCCATGGAAATTATATCTTGGAGTCAAGTTCTCATGCCCCCTTTTCAGATTGAAAAGTGCTGCCCAAGCTACGATCATTAAGGGATATGCCTCACTTGCCCAGTTGAAGAAACAATGCTTCCAAATGCATTTTCAGGACGTTCATATGAAGCTCTCTTCATTTGACATGTTGGTAAAACCTGTAACACGATATGGCTCACAGATATGGGGAGTGGATTTGCGAGTAGATGAATGGCCTTAATTAGAGAGGCTTCAAATTTCTCTCCTATCTAGAATGATCAGAAGTAAACCCTCAATGGCCCATGATATAATGTTAGCTGAATTTAATGCTAAACCCTTGCAGTTTGAAGTGGCTAATTAAATAGTGTCTTTAATATATATAAGTTACGCCATTTTGGGGACAGATGCGACTTCCTTGGCTGGCTTTTGTTTCAGTAGCTGATCGAGGTACTTCGACGTGCTAGTTTGCAAGAAAACTTGAAATGTTATACTCTTGGATAAAATACCCTAGATTCTAATATCACTCGGCAGCACGCAATCCAAAACTGACAGGGCAGCAGACGAACCAGCTTATACATCGTAATTTGGAGCAGCTCTATGCCTCAAACACTTGGCTAAATCCTTCTACAGAGTTGTTTTCTAAAAGAAAATTTTACAAGGAGAAGTTTCTATACGTTTCAGCTGATAGTTTTATAGGAAGACCAGGTTATCTCGAGACTGACCTTCCAAATAAGGTAAGATTCTCTAACATTACAGCAACTCATGATGTATTATGACCATTAATGTATGTCATCATTTATTCATGGGCTTGCTCAGAAAAGAGGAACATCCTCAAACATATAACCAGCAGCCCTAGTAGCCCAAAGCAAACAGAAATTTATTCATTCTTTCTAGTGGATGACGAGGCAAAACAGAGTGGAATGACGGACACCTCCCAGGAGAGAAGAAAACTTCATGATACTAAAAAGAGTGACACTACCAACATCTAAGAAAGTAAAACGGCCAGCAAAACAGAAGCATAAGAATTCCTAAAAAGAAAAAAAGAAGGGACAAGATAGGGATCAAAAACAGCCAAAAGCTGATATCAGATCATTCCTTGGAGCACCCAGGAAGGCAACATGATCATCTTCTTAGGAATCTTTCGTTGATTTTTTATTAATGTTTTGGTAATATTCTTTTGTCTGTCTTGAATGCTTTCATCCTCCATACACGTCATGTTCTTGGTATCATAGACCTTATGGGTCCCCCCAGAAGCTAATAGGATTTATGTTTCTTTTCTTTGTGGATGTGCGGATACTCGTAGACCCACCACAGGCATGGTTGCTTCCTTAGGGTCTATTTGCATCAGGTGGATGTACAGAGGGCAGCTCACAGTATCCTTAAGCAGTGCTGAAGCAGAATTCCTGCTGGCGCACATGAGGCCTTATGGTTGCAAAAGTTCTGGGCCAGTCTGCAGCTACAAATCAGCCAACCAGCACGCCACTGACAATCAGAGTGCTATCCAGCTTGCCTATAATCTGATGTTCCATGCTAAGAGGCAAGCACATAGATACTTATGTCATATTCATTCGTGAATGGTTTCTCGCTGGCAAACTTAGATTGCCCCACTCATGACCAGCTTGCTGACCTGTTTGTGAAACCATTACAGGCAGTCAGCTCCCCAAGTTCAAGTCTCAACTTGGAATAGTTCGTCTTCAACTTAAGGGGAGAATCAGGGAAAAGTCAGAAGCTAAGCTGAAGGTGTTTCAGTTTAAAGGGGAGTGTTACGAGTTCTTTATAGGTGACCAGTGTCACCACATATGAAAAATGGTTGTACTCATATAAGCTGAAGAAGTTGTTAGTTTATAGGACTTGTCAGCCTATAGATACATTACATACAAGTATCTTGTCTTCCAATGAAGTGTATTTGCTTTGTTCTTCACGATCTTTCTCACTTAAGATCAATCCAAAGATATGGCTAAGGAAGAAGATGAAAGTCACACTCCAAATCTGCAGTCAAGAAGGACAGATCCAAAGTTAAATGCTGGAATTGTGGGGAACTTAAATTCTCAAAAACACCACGGAAACCTAGAGGAGAGAAAAACAACAGTTGGAGGCCGAAAGCCAGCTGACTTTCTGCAGTGGCATTTACATACACAACTGTTTGATGAGAAATACTTCAACATAACAGCAGCATCGCTCGGTCTACCGACCTTGAGGCATTTTATGAAGGATTAAGGCACTAAATAGAATATATTGAGATGCTTTTAATGCACAATCTGACTGTCACGCGCAGATGAATGGGGCAGAAACAAGATTTTAGCTCAGAGACAAAGGGCAGCATGATACTTGACTTCCAGCATGACAATTTGCAACATGCCAAAACTGCATCCCAGAACTGGAAACCAACCTACTAGTCTGATTTTGAACATAATATATTACAACCATCTTTTTTAGAGGCAATATGTTCCTTCAGCTAGAAGCCCTTCTGATATTAGCAGCTTAGGCAATAGATATAGGCCATATGCAGGCGGTGACACTTGTGTTCACACTTTAGGAGCAGCCCAAAATTGAAGGTGCAGGTTCATGGCAGCATATTTGACAAAGGAATTTCAATGCATGCACATGGAAGGCAGAGTCATCAGCAATAACCCAAGGTTGCACATGGTTGATATTCTTCCAAACCTGTAGCAATACTCAAGCATGAAGCATGCCATTTGAGCAAGACCTTTCCTTGCACAGTGCTAAGCAACTGCTGCAGTCAGACCTCTGCTATATGGCATTCCAACATCTTGGTAGGGCACAATACTTCATAGGGATCAGCCAAATGCTTCCTCTTTTGGTTATTCTTTTGGAATTTTCATCTTTAATTATCAATCAAGTACATCCTTTTGAATTCCGACATGCCATCAAAGCCGTCTTTGGATAGACGTTAGAGGAGAAACGTCTGGGAAACATTATCTCTTGCTCAATTAATTCCATAATTTTAACTGATGATATACTTGGGTGTTCACTTTCCGATTCAAGTCTGGGCCTTCCAGATGTTCATGACACAAGACTATGTCATAATTGGAAAGCAAATGGGTCTAAAAACCAGCAGATTTCAGACTTAGAATGGCAAGGAATATGTCAACAGTGAGTTTCATGTAAAGGGATCTGCCCATTTAATATTTAAATCAGTACAATAGAGTGGCAGAGGACAAGAATAGGGCATCGCTTGATCTTTTTCAGTCCATGCAATCCTTCAAAGGATCATAAGATTTTGCTTCTGCAAGATGGAAACTGATGATATTATTTCAGAAATTTGACAGAAAATGAATATTGCCATAAAAAGCTCCTGTAGACACTTCTTACAGAGAACCTAAGGAATTTTTTAGCATTGAATATACCGAGTCAATTATGCCCCCCCCCCCCCCCCAAACAGCAAAAAAAGAACTTACATGCAGACATCATTACCTTTTGTAAACGTTGGTCCAAGTCTTAAAACGAGCGCCTTAAACTTCTTTGCCAGCCTAGAATCGAAAGTGTTCCTCTTATCTCCTTTGACAATGTACAATGACTGAAACGCTTTCTCCATCACAAACCATAAGAAGAAAGATGTACATTCTCCAGTTACCTTCAAAATTGCATATAATTCAGCTAGATAGTAAACAAGAAGGAAGGAAGGAAAGGAAAAAAGATTGAAATATATTCATCTATGGAAGACCTATAGCGTCTATGAGACCAAGGACATACAAAATTGAGGATCTGCAAGAAGGATGAAAGCCTGCAAGACACTAAAGAACTTTAACACTAACACAACTAAGCAAAATTCAATTAATAATTCCTATGATCTTGCTGCCATCCAAGAGAATAATTACTAGGGAGTTGATCTTCCTCCTCTTCTTCTGAAAGGATTGCTTACACGCCTGTTTTGCTACCCGCATTAGACGTTGCTAATGTCGCTCCTTTTCCTTCATTCCAACCTGTTGTGACTCAAGGAAGAATGAAGTAATTCCTGTTTGCTTTAGGCATTTCCTATTTTTGCAGCTAAAAGAAGCTGCTATGCCTATTACTTCTGCCCATCACCAGAGAATCATCATAATCTCTAAGAAAGCATTTGCCTATAGATGACTAACTCAAACTTTGCCATGTCATCAGTTTGTGATCAGTTTTGTTCTATTTCTGTGAGTCAATTTCTAGGCACCTCCTTCAATCGTATTCGTGTTTCTATAACTGTTCATGATTCGCCGTAACTTGAAAAGCCAGATTTGCAGACGTTGGAGGATCAGAACTTAGAACTCCAGGTGCGGAACACATACGTGGGATGAATGAGCAGATTCAATTAGATAATCTTGTTTTACTGGTCAAGTGGATTAAATTGTCCTAATATGAACATTAAAAGTGGCGACTAATCAAATCAAAGAGGGCACCATGTCACCCACTTACCTGTTATCGGCAAAGGTCCTATGGGAATTTAGAGACTTAGCCCGCAAGAATCGCAGGGCACAAGGCAAGAACAAGGCAAATAGCACAGCTAAATTTGTGCAGAAAAGCTTGATCCTATGCAGATTGGATTAACCAGGTCTTGAAAAGAGTGAATCAAGTATTGGGCTGCATAGAAACTTCTGGATGCTCGGGCTACTGATTTGGCTGTATGAAAGAATAAACTTGGAAGAGGATTGATCGCATCCTTACTGAGCATACAATAGTTGATGTACATTAGCAGTCCTCTTGACAAAGAGGATTGGAGCTCCAAAAGAAGATATGCTTGATAGATGGCTAACATTACCAAGGAGTTCCTATAACTGAATTTTTAGCTCCTTAAGTTTGAGTTGGAGAGCTCTAAGGTGTTCAGACGATCAACTTAGTGTCTAGTATCGATTCAATTCCCACCCCAAACTGGTGGGAGTTAGGTGATCCTTGAACCCAACCTTATCATCTTTAGCATCCTTTTGATCTTTGATCTCTCTTCGAACTTTGCAAGATATTCAGTCATGTCTTCAAAACCTACCCAATATATACAGTGTTCTAGATGCGATTCAAAGTGAGTCTAAGGCCATTATTTGAGCTCTGTGAAAAATAAACAATAGATGCAATGACAGTTCTATGCATCTAAACGCTGGGCCTCACCTGGAATATGCGTAAGAATACAATATGAGGTCTTGAGTTAAAATAATCTGCTAGTTGTTTTGGTTCATATTTCAATCTTAATGGTGTACGCCAGACTGCAAACCTTCCTCTTAAATACTTAAAATAATCTTCTACCATAGACACGTCCGCGGCCACCAGAGCCCATCCTGACAATCCTGTAGGAATGCAAAATATTTAGACCTCCAATAATCCTTCTAATCCTTTCCATGATGAGATGCTCTGTATTAGAATACTCAACAATATATTCTGATTGAAACCAATTTGGAGCCGCCAATCTAGATACCTTAAGGATGTAAAGAGTAATCAAGAACCCTTTGTGAATGTACACAAGAAAAATACCTGCATAATCACATTGTTGCCAGGATTCCTGCACCTCGTAATCCAAGGATGGGTCCTCAAAGCTCTTCAGAAGAACCGTATCTATAAAGGCAGGGAATGCAACATATTTTGTCCACCTCATCATGGCTGCCAATGCTTCACCATCCCTTTTAATTATGCTGGACACTCCAATGTTCTCCCTACAGCGTAAGATCCATTTTTTGGTGATGGCTGTATCTTTTTTTGCCCGACTCATCATTGCTCTTATTCCTTGCCTTAGGATTTCTTCCTTACAAGTAATTACATTTCCATCTCCACGTTCTTCTGCTGGTTGGCTAGTATGTCTTGTTTCAAATATGGCTTTAGGTTCCGGTTCATGTTCAGGTTGTAATTGCGGCATCTGTGAGCAAGGTTGGTATTCGCATTGATTTCCTTTCTGCCTTTCATTATATTGAGTTCGTTTCCTGAGCACAAAATCCCAGTCTTCTTTTCCAAGAATATCCACGTCATCAACGGACTCGATGGAACTCCGGCACACGATATTACTCCCTTTTACAGGCTCAACCTTCACAATTGCAGGTGAAATCTTTCTCAATTCAACTACAATATGTGGTCTTGGGCCTCCTTGATACGCCCCATAACATTTTCTCTGAAAATGTGGAAAGGTTACGAGTCCCTCTTCCGTTAAGGGGACTCGACGACTCTGTGCTCTACAATAACAGGAGGAGGCGGCATCCACGATCATCTCTTCCGACTAAACCCAGGCCCCTAATGATGGGCGCGTATTCAACCCGCACCCCAATCTATAGCCTGGATGATTTTGCTTATGTGGCACAATCCGTGCCCCGCTATTTTTTTATTTTTTTTTAGGAAGGGAGAAGATTGGTATATTCGAAAAATATGCTTGACATAGGGTTTAGATTGAAGCGTAAAAACCACTTACATTACATTTTGCCTTGTAATCAAATCACATGTTGACACGTGGCATTGTTTCTTTTAAGGAATGTAAAGTAGATTTTACATTCAATTTTTTTAGACATTTACCCAATATTTCATACATTTACTCAACATTCTTCCGCAGAATGTAATGGAAGTGGTTTTCACGTAACAAGAATGTCACCAGTCTCATGTGTCAGCAATGCCTCCGCGCCTCCGCGCATCGGCATTGCTTCCACATGAGAATGTCACCTAAAGTGACATTCTTGTATACAGAAGTCAGAATTAACCTATAAGATGCCATTTCTATGGCTGGAGATAAGATCCAAAAGAAAAAAATGACACCTCTCCCCGCATTCTAAATCAGAACAGTCAGTTTTTTTCAGTCGGAGTAGCAGTTGTATGTAAGAAGGCTGTGGTTCCGATAGAATCAGATTGTAAGAAGGCATGTAAGAAGTTGTTATGGTTTCGATAGGATCAGATTGTCTCTGATCTACTTGTGTCTCATATTGTATATGATTTACTTCTCGGTAGTGGTGGTAGTCGTTGGTTTTCTTCTACTTGTGTCTCATATTGTATATGATTTACTTCTCGGTGGTGGTGGTAGTCGTTGATTTTCTTTGCAGGCTCAGCTTGGAGCCTTTGCATTTATAATATCCTGCGTTTGGATATGTCTCAAACTCTACTGATCAAATCGAGCTATAAATTTGGATTCCATCTGATAATGTCTCTACTTTTTTTAGTGCATGTACTAAGGCAATCAACTCTTTCTCATAAGTATTGTATGCCTGTTCAGAAGGCTTTAGCATACGGCTTATGTAAGCTAATGGATGATCATCTTGCATAAGCACTGCTCCAATAGCACTACCATTTGCATTTGAACATACTATAAATGGTTTGTTCCAATCAGGTAAAGCTAATACAGGCTCAGTTGCCATTTTGCGTGATGACTGATTACAGTGTCCCTTGAGTGTCACATGGAAGCCCCATTCTCCGGGATACTTCTCGTCCCTGATCTCAATCCAGACCGGAGTAATGA
>JAANSK020298801.1:0-10122 GCA_011763485.2 Isoetes engelmannii
TGGAGGAGTGTGGATGAGTGATGGAGTGTGTGTGCCATTTTTGACTAGGGAAAAATGTTGTGTCCAACTTAGAAGCAAAAGAGATGGGTATGTGAACATAGAGAATGGGGGAAATGGGCAAAGTTAATGGCATAAGCATGGATATGAAGGGAAAGCTGGGCAAAAAATTCAAGTAGTAACAAGAACAAAAAAAAGAGATGTGCTCATACCAAGGTGTGTCTTCAAATCTTCTAGGGGGTCTTGAAATCGTTAGTGACCTTCTTCAATTTGTAAAGCTTGCTAGATCTGCTCTTTATGAAGTTCAAATGGACGTCCTCTTTTGGTTCTTCATGTTTAGGTGCTTTCCTGTTGCTTGACCATGTCTTCAAATGATCTTCAATACTGCTAATGTTCTGAAGTTCTTGTGCATTCACCAAGCCAAATGAGAATCATGTGAATGGCTCTTCTATGCTGCCATGAATGGCAGCAACATTGCATCAAAGAAAACAAGATCTCATACTCTATCTGGAAATGCCATATTTTCTAGGTACATAGATGAGAATGCCGAGACCATGCCCCATAGATCAAAAATAACTAGTGATGGCGTAAGAGAGAATGTGAGAAGACTCCTCTCTGTCTTAACCAAGAAATATATCTTTCAGGAGGTTGACGCCACGTGATGGAGATGACTGAAAAGCACGTATCTCCATCCTCATTCTTGAGTGGAAGGAAGGAGGAACACCATCTAGAGGTTGCAATAACCAAAAAATTGCATTTTCTAAATGTAATAGTTGTATTATAATAAAGGAGAAATTAGCTAAGACTAGGGATCCAAAGAAAAGAAGTCAACTGCAAATGGAGAGGAAGGCTTGCATGACAGCACCAATATCTTATAGAAGCCTTTACTGGTCATAAGGAGGTCTCTCGCATCGTTCTCCTGAACATGCACTCACAATAATACATGACAAGATGGATCAGAACAAGACCATGGTGCCTAGATTGGAGAAGTTAGCAAAATCAATATGGTATGGAGAATGCTTGAAAGTTAGTGTCATGACAAATGCACTAATGCAGGTACATTGGATTAATTTTCACTAGGCCTATAGAAGATGATTCTAACTTTCATGTTGGTTCCTAGTCGAAGCAATTTGCAACGTTATCCGAAAATCACTTTGCATTATGGTTCAGCTTGCAAGCGAAACTCAAAACTATTGCTCCAAGATCTGAATCAAGCTAGAGTCTTCTTTACTATAAATTAGGCTCTTATGCTTTTCTTATGTTCGGTGCAATTGTATGCATTGCAAAGGTAGTTGTGCATGAGCAACAGATGATGGGTGTCAATCTCTTTCATTTAGTTTTACTGCATCCTTTTCCAATTTGATTTCATCCTTCTGTTGTAGATGAAGAAGCTAGAGCATGACACGCATACACACACCATGGGAGCAAAGGTAGTTCTTCTAATTATCCCTTTATAAGCATCGAATATTTTTCTTGTGAGGTTAGTGGATTTTGCATGATTTTCCAGCATCTCTTTAGGATTGGGCCTGAGGGTCCTCATCAGAATCTCCATGATATTGCGAAGAATTATGGTTCTATTGTGTTTCTCAAATGTGAATCCCATCCCACTTTGGTTGCTTCATCCCCAGCTATGGCCAAGGAGTTTTTTAAGGATCATTGTGCCTCGGACCCATTCTTATAGCAGCCACCATTTTGCAGTATAATCAGAAGAATACTGCCTTTGAAGAGATGAAGAGCACTGGAAGTTCATGGTTGAGAATTTTCTGCTTGCAACTTTGCCTATGTGTTGCACTGCGCTAGACGTTTCTTGGGTCTTCTATTGATTGTATATGCTTTCTAGAATAGAACTAGGAGTGTTTCAAAGTTGAAGACTAAAAGGTGCCAGGTGCATACTTACCACTTCATAGTACAGTTGCCAACCAAATAGGGATGACTAAATATAGTTAGGATTAGCTGCATCAAGTACAGAATTGGGTTATTGCTTCAAGAATTGGTATTTTGTATCTATTATTAGATTTGAAGGCATTGCGTAGTTTACATTTAGGCAGATTTTGTTCGTCTAAATGAACATGTTTTCATTATTACCGTTCTTGCATAACAAGATAAGCATTTCATTACTTCTATTAATTTTGCCCATTAATAACATTGATGGAAGAGTCAAGACCATGGAATTCCAGTGCTTAGAGGTTCATTCTGAGCTATGTTTTGGAATTGCTCACTATATCTGTTGTGCAGGTACTTTATTCACCATCTTTACTTGCATGTATAATTAACCTAATAGTCACCTTTGAGTAAAATGTGTTGCATTGGATATAAAAAAAAAAAATAAGCGCACAACACCTGGCAAATTAGAGGCTTTTCTTTAACCACCTCAGAAGAAATCGAATTCATGTATGACAAAGCATATTGCCTGCATGTGATTTTATGTTTGTGATACACAAAAGTCATCTTAGACATTTAGAACATTGGTTCTAATTACTCAGATGAACAACATATTTACGACAAGCAATAGTTCTCCTCCATGTTAGCAAGAAAATGAGAATGGTTTGTGATGTCGTGTTACAAAATCTAAGGAAGAACAAAGAAAATGGTTTGTGAAATATACTTTAAGTTCCTATCTAAATGATCTCGTACTATTCCTAGCTAGTAATAATTATCTAGCACATCTCTACAATTTTGGTATATTAGAAGAAGGATTTTTAACGTCATGCATCAAATACAAAGAGCAATGTACATTGAGAGCTTTATTATCAATGTAAAAAAAGGAGGCACATATGTATAGTAACTATCCAACTCACAATGAATAGAATATCGTTTTTTATTATTATAATGATGGATTTGTGTATGTAGTCAAGGCCTCAACCAAGGGATGGAGTATGCTAGGAGTGTCTTCTTGACATCTCTATCTATTTTTATATCATGATGCATTTCACCATGTAGCTAGGGGCGTCTTCTTTGGCATTTGCGATATGATGGTACTCGGTGGAGTGTCTATGAGGAGCACAATTAGACCACCGTACAACACCTGTGCTTAATTTTGCCCAACGAGCACCTCTGCCATTTCGCTCTTGAGATCCGACTGCTACTTTTGAATTTATCTTAAAGCTTCCCACCAATCTTCTATCTGATAAAGCTTGGGAATATTTCTTGTTGTGGATATTGAGTTAGTTCTTCAATCCTTTATGTTAGGGATAATGTGATGGAGGAGGCAACTTCGCCCATAAGGGCGTGGTGAGCCCGTTAGGGCGAGCCAAGTCCAAGCCAGGCGAAATTTCATCCTCCGGCACATTTTCCCACGTAAAGTTAGATGGGAAGGAAATTCATGCCACGTGGCATTGTTATTGACCACAGTTTACTGTGGGAAAAAAAATACGTGGCTCTGTTCTGCTCTGCCAGATCGCCAAGGCGATCCTTCTGAGCTAGCCCTGGTCCATCCTTGGTGTTGTTAGTCCTCATGGGGGAAGTTACACCCTATGCGCAGCAATTTCAGCAGCTTGCTCAGATATGCTAGCAGTTACAGCAGGATAACCAGGAGCTCAGGGAGAAAATAGCTTCCAATGAGGCAGCCTCTAACTCAAGGTTGAGACACTCAGACCCTGAGATCAGCTTGTCAGAAAAGTTTGATGGCACTCGGTCCAAGCTTCCTGGGTTCCTGAACCAGATCCGGCTCGTAATTCAGCTTCATCCCCACATATACCCCACATGCTAGGAGCAAGTAGGTTTAGTCGGGTCTCTTCTCACAGGGCCGACTCTCAGTTGGTTTGCTCCCTTATTGGAGAAGCAAGCTCCGGAGTTACAGGACTTTGCTGCCTTCGCAGCGGAACTCGAAGCATGCTTTGGGCATACCGATCGTCAGCGCATGGTAGTTACCAAGCTTTACAGTCTCAGGCAAGGCTCCCGTTCGGCCTCTGTTTATGCTTCAGAGTTCTGGAAAATTGCCCTAAACACAGTTTGGGATGATGCGGCTCTCCGTGATTGTTTTCAAAGAGGGCTCCGCGAAGATGTCAAAGATATGTTGCTAACCATGGAAGATCCAAAAAGCTTAGGGGAAGCCATCAAATTTGCGGTTCGTTGTGACAATCGCCTCTTTGAGCGTAGGCAAGAAAGGCGGAATCAGCATGTTTCCCCTGTTCCATAAACCCCAGTAGTCACGGCAATTTCGGCACCACCGTCCAGACCAGAAGGCCAAGTGCCTATGCAGATTGATCGGGCAGTTCGAGGACCCTTCTCGGTAGCCGAGAAGCAGCATAGAAGGGAGGCCAACATTTGTCTCTATTATGGTGGGGCTGGACATATGGTTCGTGGGTGCCCAGCCAAATGCCCAAATCAGTCAAAAAACTTTAGGGGCCAGTCCGAGTAGAAGTTTCTCGACGGCTGGTCGCCATTCTGCAGACTCCACCTAGATGCACGCCATAAGCAGAGTTGAGCATCCCAGTGCCGTTGGTGCGATTGATGGGCGTGAGATCTCCTCAGGCGCGGTCACAGAATGTACTACACCTATTCGGCTTCTGTTCGATGGAGGATCTTGCTAAACCCACAGATCCACTAGCGCTCGAGATCATTTCGTTTTGCTAGTTCTTGCTCCAGTTCTGGTCCTTCCGCAAATCCTGCCTCTGTTTCGACTTCTCCACCCCGTAGAGTCTCATGGGCTGCTGACCTTGTTCCTGCTCCTACATCTGCCCGTACCTCTGGTTCTCTCCCTGTTCTGGTTTCTGTTTCTGTTCCTGCTTCAGTTTTTGCCCCAGTCTCTGCTCCACTTCCAGACCAAGCTCCTGACTCTGTTCCTGCTCATGTTTCCGATTCTGCTTCCGCATCTGTCCCAGCTCATCAGGATCGCAGTGACGATCCTCCCAAGTCTTCTTCATGCCCTCGGATCCGTATCTCGATGATCTCACTGTAGAAGTTTGTCCAAACTGGAAGACAAGATCCCAGTTCGGTGTTTGCAATCCAAGTTCATCCGGCAACCAGTTTGGCTCCTGTGACATTTGTCCCAGTTTTTCCCAACAAGTACAAGGAATTTACTGACGTCTTCGACAAGGTCAAAGCCAGCAAACTTTCGAAGCATCGTCCCTATGCTTGTCCCATTGATCTCCAGCCAGGGACGACTCCAACATATGGTCCCATCTATGGCTTATCGCCAACAGAATTGGAGACTTTACGGACCTATATTGAGGAGAACCTTGCGACTTGTTTCATTCGGCATTGTCAGTCACCTGCAGATGCTCCCATTTTCTTTGTCTCCAAGAAGGATGGCTCCTTGTGGTTGGTGGTGGATTACCGCAACCTCAACAAGATCACTCTGCGCAATTGGTACCCTCTGCCTCTGATTCCAGAATTGCTTGAGCGGCTGCAAGGAGCACGGTACTTCACCAAGATTGATCTTTGCGGGGCCTATACCCTTATCCGAATCAAAGACGGTGATGAATGGAAGACAGCTTTCCGGGCTCGGTATGGTCATTTCGAGTACACAGCCATGCCTTTTGGCCTTACCACTGCTCCAACGGTCTTCCAACACATGGCGAATGATGTTTTTCAGGAATTCTTGGACCTCTTTGTTATCATCTATCCAGATGATATTCTGATCTATTCAAAGACGCTGGAAGAACATGTCCGGAAGTTTCTTCAGAAGCTGCGCGCACATGGGCTTTATACCAAGTTGGAGAAATGTCAGTTCGAGCAAGACCATGTCAAGTTCCTTGGATACTGCATCACTCCTCATGGCGTCTCTATGGATCCAGAGAAGGTCAGAATAGTACTTGATTGAGAAACACCCTCTTCGGTCAAAGATGTTCAATGCTTCCTGGGGTTCGCCAATTTCTACCATTGCTTCATCAAGGACTACTCAGAGATTGTCCTCCCTTTGACACATCTCACGTCCAAGAATGTGCCTTTTGAATGGAGTATGGAAGCACAAATGGCATTTGTCACTTTGAAGCATGCTTTTCCTACGATGATCCTTCATGCCCGTATGTGGTGGAAGTGGATGCCTCTGATTTTGCTCTTGGGGGCATTCTGTCACAGGAGGGGGATGACCATGAGTTGCATCCTATTGCCTATCATTCACGGAAGTTCCAGGTTGTTGAGATTAACTATCCCATTTACGACAAGGAGTTGATGGCGATAGTTGATTCCTTTGAAGAATGGAGGCGATTCTTGGAAGGATCCCCTCACAAAGTCACAACCTTTATGGATCACCGAAATCTGGAGTATTTTCAGTCTTCCCGGGTCCTCAACCAGCGTCAGGCACGATGGCACACGCAAGTGTTGTCACGCGTAGACTTTGTGATCAAGTATCGGCCAGGTCCCCTCCAAGGGAAGCCTGATGCCTTGTCTCAGCCTTCCTGCCTTGAACCCAAGCCAGGAGACCCTGCTTTTGATCAGCAGTCACACAGGTTGTTCTAGGGCCTGATCGTTTCCAGTTGATGGCTATCATCTTGTTTGAGAGACCCCATGATACCACCTTACTGGAATCGGTTCGGACGGCTCTTACCTCCGACCCATTGTCTCAGGATGTATTCTCACATATTGGCTCTGCTCTTCAAAATCGCAGTGGTGATCCCCCCCTCCAGCAGACACGGCGGACTATGATCAGTTTGAAGTTCGCGATGGGCTTGTTTTTCGTGAAGGACTCCTATGTGTTCCTGACGGAGCTCCTCGGCTTCAAGTTCTGTAGTCTTGTCATGACTCTCCTCTCGCCGGCCACTTTGGAGTTGCCAAGACTTTGGAACTCATTGCTCGGGATTATTGGTGACACTTGCTGCCGTGCAAAGACTCCCAAGCACCTTCCACATGGTCTGCTTCAGCCCCTGTCAGTCCCGGATGGCCCATGGAAGAGCGTCTCAGTGGACTTCATTGTCGAGCTTCCACCTTCCACAGGGACATGACGTCATCCTTGTGGTTGTTAACCGTTTCTCTAAGATGGCGCACTTCATACCATGCAGCATCTCCATCACCAGTAAAGGCCCAGCTGACCTTTTTCTTCGGGAAGTGGTCCGCCTCCATGGCTTGCCGGACACCATTATCATTGATCGCGGCCCCCAGTTTGTTGCCGGTTTCTGGAAACGACTCCTACAGCTCTTGCACGTGGAACGTTCCCTCTCTTTGGGGCACCACCCTGAGACCAATGGGCAAGTGGAATGCACCAATCAACTCTTGAGCAGTATTTGCGGTGCTTCATCAATTATCAGCAGGATGAGTGGGTTAGTTAGCTTCCCTTGGCTGAATTCGCTTACAATAATTCAGTCCATGCTTCTAGCGGCCAGACACCCTTCTTTATGAATTCCGGCGCCCATTCTCGCTGGTTTTTCATTGTCCTAGGATCTGATTCAGTTAACCCCAGTGCCAAAGACCGACTTGAGAAGCTCCGCCAGCTCCAGGATGACCTTCAGAGGGACACCTTCTCTAGGTCCAAGAACGGTACCGCCATCATGCAATACGCTCCACATTTTGCAGTTGAAGATCTTGTTTGGCTCCTATGCCGCGACTTTCCCACAGTGTACCCTTGCGATAAGTTGGACTATCGACATTTGGGGCCGTATAAAATCATTGAACTAGTAGGGAATGCTGCCTCTCGGTTGGAGCTTCCGCCTTCAGTTCCGCTGCATCCAATGTTCCATGTCTCCTTATTGGAACCTTACACGGCAAATCCTTTTCCAGACCGCGTACCTCCACCTCTACCATCTGTCAAGATCGATGATCATGAGGAATTTGAGGTTCGTGAAATCCTAGACTCCAAGTTCTTGTGGCGCCGCCTCTATTAACTGGTTGATTGGGAAGGATATTCACCAAGCATAGGACCTGGGAACCTGCAGAACATGTGGCTAATGCTCCGGATAAAATTGCCGAGTTCCACAGGCGTTACCCGGACAAGCCCAGTCTTAGTACTCCGGCTCTTGTTCGGCCCACTCGACGCCATCGTAGGAGGGGGATGGTGTGACGACCATACCATATTATACCATTGTACATAATATAGTCGTCACACGGACCATGCGCATGGGCGACACCTGGCACAATCTCGCCCACTGGAGTGGCATAATCTTGGTCGTAGAAGCAGATATATATAGGAGAGGCTCACTCTTCTCAAGCTATTCCGGTTCAATGCCAGTCTTGAGCCTTCTAGGTGCCTGCTCAGTATTCTTGATCGCCTTCGGGCCACTGTCCTCTTGTTTCTATTGTACATATATCAAATTCTTTGCCAGATCTTGGCGTACACCTTCTGTATTTTTGTACGTAGTCTTCGTGTATTTCGGTAGGGTTCATGACAGTGCACTTGGTTTATAATAAAGAATAGAATAGATTTTCTTATCATCCATGGAGGAAAGAACAATTTTGTAACATGTTTGATAAAAGTGGACATTGTGCCTACTAACTTGCATTCGATATTAAGGGGGTGACACTTTTTTAACATTGTATAGTGCGCTTCATTGCACTGCATGAACACATGACACATAAATAACAAACATGAATGCAAACCTTTTGGTTTCTCATTACATTCTCCATCCTATATTTGCGCTAATATTGTGTAAGGCTTATCCACACACTAAATCTACGACCTAAGTGCTTAAATTTGTTAGATTTTTAACAAAAAATATATCAACTTGAGATCGTAGCAACTATTGACATTTATGTAAGCATTGTTATAAAGAGTTGGTAATTTGAAGGCATACTTCCTTGTCAATTAAAGCGAGGGTTTATTGCAATTAATAATTCAGCATGTTGTAGACTCATTCTTGCACACTAACATATTCACCTAAAATGTCATCGTGTGAAAGGGGCAAATGAAGATCCATTAGAACATGACACTAACATGAGACATTGACTCTATGACATTTGATTATGTGACATGTTATAATTACAGTCACCTTGGTTTGACAATATTTCTCTTAATGCATGTAGGGAGGAAAGAGGTAATTAAGAACGTCATTGGGTCTATGAGATCAAACTGTACTTCATTTACGGGTGTGTTTGAAGCCTATAAGTTTGGGTTTCCTGTATATTGGGCTATGTTGGGCTACGATAAGAAGGGTTTTCTTTTTTGAAACTAGTATTTTAGGGTTGATTTATCACGAAATTGTTCTTTTTTCGCACGTTTGCACAAACAAGAGTTAGGGGAGGGTGCCCTTCTTCCATTCACTCCCCTTCAATGACCCACTTTTTGCCCTTTAATAGACCACCTTTGCCCTTCAATGGCTCACTTTTTATCCTTTAATAGCCCAATTTTGCCCTTTAATAGCCCATCTTAAGAACTATTAGAATTTGATAAAATGCATGGTCTATTGATGGACACTTGTGGTCCAATGAAGGTCAAGTGTGAGTATTTGGTGGTCCATTGAAAGGCTTTTAGTAGTCCATTGAAGGGCATTTTGTGGTCTGTTGGAATAAAAAACCCACACAACTTAAAATCTTCTTAGCAAGCTTCTATTTTGTCGAAACTACTCATGTCTAATATCAAACAAAAGCTAAAGACCTAAATTTCATTGCGGTATGTTAAAAAGGGGAGTTAAAAATAATTTAATCCATCGTAATATAATTTTTTTCCTGAAGTGGGCGCTTCATGGGCACCCTCCCCTAGACACTTTAAATCAACGTGGATAACTATCCACGTTGCAGCCACCTAAGATTTTTGTGCACGGAGAGAGATTTAGGCCGAATTTCCATTAACGGCAACAACATTGAGTAATTGTAAAGACATCCAATAATTTTATTACACATCATCGATGGCAGATTTTTTTATCTTTCCATTGGAAGCGGTAGACGAATACGTGGAAAAAAAATCATGTTGCCGTTCTATTTTTTCTCTACCGGGCTATATTGCCCGGTAGCTATGAAAATCGATGGCAAAATGTTACGGTACTTAAATAAAATACTAGCTTGGGGGTGTGGTTCACGACCAACAAGTGGATTAAATGAGATCATAGACTTTATAAAAAGTTAATGGCTGATAACGGGACCTGATATCAGCCAGTCCGACCTTGTCATAGGAAGGATTCAAACCCTAGTCTTTAGTTTGAAAGACCAAACACCTAACAAAGGCACTACCTTTTGAATGGTAATAAAAGGCCACGCGCCTTTCTAAAAGAGAAAAGGCCCAAAAGGGAATTTACCTTTAAGAGATTATATAAGCCC
>JAANSK020298823.1:0-19644 GCA_011763485.2 Isoetes engelmannii
TTGAATTCGAGGCAGAAGAGGCTCAATTCGAAATTTTCAGAGAGGTTTTGGCCAAGATTTGGACTTTAACAGAAAAAGAGGGATAAATACAAAAACTCCAAGAAAATAGGCGCTTCCCATTTCCTCCAGCCATTTCGAAGATCCTCCCTTGATTTTTATTTTATTTTTTCCTTTTTCTTCTGAATAAGCAAGGTTCGTGTTAAATAGCAAAAGAAAAGAGAGCAAAAATGAAGGGTTTAGTGAATCATGAATCATGATTTGACATACTCTTTTGAGTTTCAACTCTATTCAAAGCATGCTTAACAAGAATGATGATTGGTTGTTGAAGATCAGTCTAGTCAATTGACAAATTGTATAGGATTGGCATGAGAATTTGGACATGTTGGCTATTTAAACAATGATTATACAAGAAGTGAAATCACCATAAAATGGTTGCATACTTACTTCAAAAGTTTAGTGATAAGACTGATGTCGATGTTTGTAAATGTGAGGTAGAAAATGAAGGTTTTGTAGAAAACTTGTATGCTTCATGTGGTGAGAAGAATATGCTTGGAGCATGGAAGAGTTGCAAAGCATATAATACCACTTTCACAAACTCTATTACCATGCATAATACCACCTTAACAAACCTTATTAGAGAACCCATTACCTTAGCCACATATGGTTTTTAATGAACTTAACCCCCAAACACCCATTGGTTTTGTAGAATGGTTTTCTACTCATAACCATTGGAAAAACCATATAGTGTTTTAATTTTGGGTGCCTTGTGTTGTATGGGTATACATTTAAAATGATTCAAAAAGTAATTTGTTAACCACTGGATATGCATTTAAATTATTTGAGCTCAAAATTACTTGTTGTCAACCATTATGTACTCAACATGTGAACTGAATTGATGTTTCTTTTGTCTACTTTGTATACCTTTCCATTTTTACTTGGAGGAGCCAACACGCCAACTATACATTGATACTTCTATTTCCATTTTCTGGATTTGAGGAGTGTGATTTTGAACCATTATTTTTCAAGAAGAATAAAATCTCTTTAATGTGGACTATGAGAAGTTATCCCCTCTTACAGTCTTACACAGGCTATATTGTAAATTAAATAGAATTGACGTGAACTACTTATTTCTTAAAGGCGTCAATTGAGAACTTGATTTTAAAAATTTGTGTCAAATGTGAACTTGAACTTTTAAAAAGTTGTCAAAAGAAAATTCCCTATAATTTGAATTTGAGACACTGACGGCCAGGATAAGGTCTTTTTTGAAAACCCTAAAAAAAGGCCGACCCCTTTTCGACTCCGTTCAATTCTTGCTTCGTTCTTTTAGTGTTAAGGTTTATAGATGGCATCGCTCCTCACGTTCGACGTCATCAGTTAAACAAAGTGCAGAGAGAAGGCAGGCTTGCAGCAAGATTAGTTCTTCCTTGCTTAACAATTTTTGTAAGAAGCCTTTGCTTATGCAGAGCTTTTCTTTGGGTTGAAAGCATTGGGGAGCACAACTCAGCAGTGTTTTTCCACGGGTCAGGTATTAGCTTATGGAGCTCCGGACACCATTCTCAGGACATGCTTTTGCAGGAGATATTGGACATGTTTTTGCCATCTTTCATCGTTTTAAAACTTACATCCATGCCCTCTCATGCTTCTACCATTTGGATTCATTCCGACACTTACTATCATGCTTTCAAAGGTCTTCAAAGGTAATCTAATTGACTTTGCAGTTTCCCTCTTTTGAGAAATATAGAAGATGCAGGGGAGATGAAGAGATGTTTAAGAAAGTGCAGGTGGGGTGAGAAGATGCCTATGGAGGTGCAGGTGAGTGCACGAAGTGCAGGGAAGGGCTTAAGCAAGTTGAGGTGAGTGCGGGCTGAGGAATTAGTATAGTCTCAATAATATGTCAGAGCTCCAATCACCTTATTCATGCCTTTCATGGAATTTTGGAAGAAAAGAAACTGTGGTATAGATTGTTTGTGGTATTGGTTGTTTCTGATGATGGCGGTGAAAAGCTGCTCTAGATATTGGTATAGCATGAACAACATGCATTTATAAGCACATTTGTAAGGGATTAATAACCGAATTTGAAGTCAGATAATATGGTATTACGAGATAAAGTTTTAAAGATATCAGCCATTTCAAAAAGAACAAAGTATAGACATGTGTAGATTGATGGACGTGTTCAAAGAAGAGGTAAGCATAACAGCAAAAGTTTATTTTATTTCCATGGCACAATCATCAAATACATCTCATTCCTCGCAGTAAAGATACTTGCCTCTATTCACAAGTAGTAATTTTCACTTTTGCAGCATTGGAGATTTCTAAAATCTTTGGTTGTTGGATATGTTCATAAATAAGTAGTAATTATTACTTTTGCACCATTGAGGATTACTAAATCCATTGGCAAGTGGATCTCCGTTATCAGATGCTCCTAACAACATCATGTAAAACTGAAGAATGCTCGGTATCTTTAGTTATTCAATTGAACAAATGAATCATCTTGCAATTAGTGATTTAATGCAGACTCACATGAGTGACACTTTGCTTGATTTGTGTTGCTTCTAGATAGTAGAGGTAATAAAGCAAGCCATATAGGATGCTACGTTGACTTTTACAACTGTGAAAAACGGTTAGAGAATGTAAATTTGCATTGGAGGCACTTTCTAATCAGTTGTTGTTGTAATTATTATGTCCCATGTGTCTAGAAAGCAAAGACACAGAAAAGTGATGTAGAAGAGGACCCCATGAGGTACTAAATTCTATTTTTTCAAGTAATTTTCTTGAGCGAGAATTTTATGTCACAAAAGATTGGTTACAGAGCTTAGCATTGTTGTGGATAATTCCTCCCAAACAAAAAAAACACATTGTGATATATTTATACAAGAAGTTGTGGCGGAGCTATGGCTGGACCATAAACCTCTAGGTGGAAGACTTAATTTAAAGCAGCCAAAATTTATTGAAAATTTCACGCGTTTTGTGCAGTAAAATGTTGTAAAGTTTTGGTAGAAAAGAAGATAAGGAGTAGATAACACCCTGCCCAAAGGTGCGGGCTCCAAAGCTAAGCATTGTTCACATGAAAACAGGTTGTTTATGTGAAGCAGTACCGCGTAGTTTTTTCTTCTGCAAGGATGTTTCTTTAGAAGGTTCCAAAGAAGTTGGAAACATGGGGAGAGTTGCCATGGAGCATGTGCAACATAATTTATTTAGACAAGTTTTTGGT
This sequence comes from Isoetes engelmannii, assembly GCA_011763485.2. Lineage (NCBI taxonomy): Eukaryota > Viridiplantae > Streptophyta > Lycopodiopsida > Isoetales > Isoetaceae > Isoetes > Isoetes engelmannii. The sequence goes on from JAANSK020298823.1 coordinate 3,212, forward strand.
AGGACATTGAATAACGTTATAGTGTAGTGCAATACAAATGGCAATGTTGAAGGAAGCAAAACAAATGCGCATGTTCAACGTGCATCATTGTGTTCTTTCTTAATTGCGTTTTACACAATTCTTTGGTTGCTTAGACAATTGCAAATGCTTATAAAGCAATAGGTTGAAAAAAATATCTTGAAGAGATGCAATTGAGTTAGCGTGGGGGCATTGTTTATCCAATATACATGGTGAAACACAATGTTCAGCAAGTAGCAGGAGCAAAAGGCCCTTTAAATGCTCTTTAAATGCAAATTATGTACAGATGGCTGGCACTTAAGATGGGGCTTTATCATTATTTAGCAACTCCAAAAGCCCTTTAAATGCGATTTATGTACAGATGGCTTGCACTTAAGATGAGGCTTTATCATTTTTTTAGCAACTTCAAATCCCATGTTCTCTTAGATTCATGAACAAATTCAGAACCTTAACTCAATACGAAGCATATATTTGCACAGGTCTTCAAGTACATATTGGACGGTCTCATATTCATACCATTTACAAATCTTTTGTACCAAACGGTGCTACAACCAAAATGTTTTAACATTCATATTTTAACATACATATACAAAACATCCTAAGTTCACCATTATTGTCTTCTGCAATCCTAAGCATGACAATGCTTCAATGCTGTAAAATCTTTAGTACTACACCTTGGTTGGAAAGTAATTGTGTCTTCACAAGGCATTCTACATGAGCAATTTTTATACAATCTTACAACAGAAAGCTGGATGACAAGCTTTGGAAACGTTTATTGCAACCTTTGGAAACGGTTATTGGATGTAGGAGGAAGCTTACAAAGGTTTCGTTATTCAATAAATGGCTTTTTGTACAAGATGAAATATTTAAAAAAGAGTATTTGTCACACATACACCTTTGCAAAACAGGTGAAGGGTATATTTTGTTAAACACATTAATGCAGTCCACTAAATGAACAAATCCACCATAAACACAAACCCCCTATAACCGCATGTGGAACTTATTACATTTTCTTATACAAAACCAATACAATCTCTAAACACCCTATACTTTAAAAAAGAGTATTTGTCACACATACACCTTTGCAAAACAGGTGAAGGATATACTTTGTTAAACACATTAATGCACAGTCCACTAAATGAACAAATCCACCATAAACACAAACCCCCTATAACCGAATGTGGAACTTATTACATTTTCTTATACAAAACCAATACAATCTCCAAACACAATCAACCAATGGATTCTTAAAACAAAAGTTGCAATACATTGGCAACACCTCGGTATGATTGCTACCTTATCATTTACAGGTTTCCAACTTATGCCCAGTAACGCTGGGCACCATTACTAGTACTAGTGATATTCCCTCTTCAAGAACTAGAACCTTTGAATACAATCAATACTTAAAAATATATCGTTAGAATTTAATAGTTAATATATAGCCTGTGTCCAAGTGGCATTGGCATAAAATACCAGTTGTAGCGTTGTACCAAGCAATGCAACAATAATTCCAGCAACACACTTATGAGATGATTAAATTGTTCCAAAACAAAATATTTCAACGATCCTAATTGCCATACTAAACTGCTTTGTGTACGATCACAAAGAACACAAAAAGTGTGCAATTTGCTATGACAAGGATTAGTCTGATGGGGCTTTGCCCCCCGTTTTAGTTCAGGCTTACGCCCTCCCCTTTGTGTATTGGATCCCATAACCCAATTGGGTTTCTACGAATGATAAAATCTCTATCTATCTATCTATAGTTAATAAAACCCAAAGCACAACTTAAACTTAGTACCAAAATTATGTGACAAGCAAAAATAATTTCTCTATAAATATATACTTAATTATATATTAAATTTTGTGAAAAGAAGTCTGAGGTAAACAAGTTTTTAACCACACAGGCCTGCAACTTATTACTATCATACAAGAGAAATATCCACGACTAACTCGTAAGGTTTGCAAACGGGTTTCATAAAATTTTGGTTGAAGGGAAAATGTTTAATAAAAAAAAAATGGCATGGAATATTCACAAAGCACAAAAAATAATACGATGTCTAAATCTTTCGTCATCCTAACAAATCGTTGCTGATGAAAATAGTACTTGTATAATAACATCAAATGTATAATCGTAAAAGTGAAATAAATAAATAATACACTGGAATTGGACCTTTCTTTCCCAAAAAAGAATTTTGTGTTCTGTCCATACAATATACCCGTTAAAATAGAGCGGCCTTATAATGCTGATATCTCAATTCTCAAAAAAAATGTACACACAAAAAAGCCCATGCTAAAAAAAGCCCAGTGGAATGAGAACATGGCCGAAACAACTTACATAGTAGAAAATCAGACATTATTACATGCATCGCCATTCAGAGGCCTCTCAGAAGGTTTATGCTCACCTGCATTTAAAAGCCACTTTAACTTCCCACGCAATTAAAAACCCAAAACGCACAAAAGCACTTCTTACCTGTGTGTTCTGACAACGACCCTCTGTGTTCTGACAGAGACCCTTTGCGCCGAGGCCTGTGCCTCCGTGTCCTGGTAAAAAATGGTTTTGCTGGAACAGGAATAAGCTTGACAACCACTCCAACCAGCAGACTGAAAAGAATAAAAAAGAGTTAGAAAAAAGACATCAAAGCCTCATCCGAAAAGAATGTTTTATATGCAAAAACCTCACCCTATAGCGCCAATACCAATACACAATAACCAGTACTTCCAAGAAAGCCTTGTCGTCTTGAAAAAGTTTTTCAGGAACTCCACAATTATTACCTAAGGGAAAAAGTATACACAATTAGATAATGAAAACCATGCAACCGTTCAGCACAATACAACATTCAATATCAACCTGAAAAACTGTAGTCAGCACAATGACACCACAGAAGAGCCGATTTCGAAATATTCCAGTAAACACGTTTAACTTTTCTGGCTTCCGGGAATTGATCTCATTAAACAGCTGCCTTGAAAACATAACTATTTAGTGGCAGAGTTAAATCATAAATATTTCAGCAAACGGTATTGCACACTTCACCTGGCAGAAGACAAAGGAATTGAATATTATAGTGTTTAACAATGTTTTTCTTTCGGCTGCAGTTCCAGACAACTTCAAAATGCTTTCACCTCCCAAATATAATGTGAGCTCAACGACTAGCTGATAAACAGCCTAAAAAGAGTACCAAGTATAAGATTAGATGATAAACTTCAAATATAGTCCACAGAGAAGATTTTTACCTGTAACATGATATTCCTCCACATCACATTAGTGATCAAGGGATCTCTGCCATCAAAAAGAGAAACACTGTATATAAGCATCAAAGGAAACGAGAAGCTTCAAACAATGGCAAAAGATGTTTAACCTGCGACCAACTGGTCTCTTCTGCATGAGTTCATCTGTTGGTGGCTCTGTTGCAAGTGCAAGTGCCCCTAAAGTATCCATGATGAGATTTACCCACAGAAGCTGTATCAAACAATATCTTATTTATCATTCTCAACACAATATAGTACAAAAACTGATGAGACGATACATAATGTCACATATCTACCTGCACAGCATTCAATGGAACATCAGCAGATTTTGCGGCAGCAAAGAAGTTAATTACTAGTGCTACGACATTCACTGTCAACTGAAATTGGATAAACTTTTGAATGTTTGCATATACGGAACGGCCCCATCGTACAACCTGTTAAAAAGCCCATTAGTTCCTTTCCCAGGAGTTACATGGAACTGAACGGATATGGGAATGGAAATGGACCTTGACAACGGATGCAAAATTATCATCCAAAATAATTATGTCTGAGCTTTCTTTGGCAACCTCAGTTCCTGAAATACCCATCGAAAGACCAATATCTGCCTGCAGGACGAGGGCTGAAAATGAATTTTCATAAAAGAAACTGAGGAACACAGATACACCAGAATCTGTTTTCACCTCATGTAAGGCAGGAGCATCATTGGTACCATCACCAGTAACAGCTACAACTTCGCCCATCTCCTTCAAGGTTTTGACAAGCAGCAGCTTATCCATAGGTGATGAACGTGCCATTACCTTCATCGATATCAATTTTACATTCAACAGATCAGACAACCTAGAAAAATAAGTAAAAAGGTAAGGAAATGGTACATCAATCTTCGGCAGCTTTTCTTTTCTTTCTTCATCCCCATAGTTACGGAACACTGGCCCTTCCACAACCAGTCCACCGGGAGTAAGTATTCCACATTCATCTGCAATTGCTCTGGCCGTCAGACTATTGTCACCCGTAACCATGCGTACCTGTCAGGAGCGATGTCAAACTTTAATTTCAGATTACATAAAAATAGATCCACAAGCAGCTAGAAATAGATCCTGTTAAGTTCAAAACTACATGGCAAATTCATAAAGTGGCACATATGAAATAGCGTTTTAAGTTATGGAATGTTCTGGAATGTTTTGGGTGTTAAGACTGCCAGAACATGACAACTTTTGGATTCTTATACCATCCATAAATACATCTCAATAAATCCAATCCTCAACACGTTGCACAACTGGGGACTTCACAATCATGATATTACACATGAACTTATTGGCTCTAAGAAAATAACCCACCTTCACCCCCGCTTTTTGGCAAATGGCAACAGCATCCCGGACACCAGGTCTGCAAGGGTCCTACATGAAGCAAAGATCACTAGTTAGATTACACCAAAACGTGCAAAATCTCCATGATTTGGTGCTTAACGGTAGATGAGAAAGTTACGAAATGATCATAAGACCCGAATATGTAAAAGACGAATTATTCAACAAATAATTTACAGCAGAAAGATGCTTATAAAGTGGTTTTAACATTCCATATTACATTATAAGCTGTTGCATATACTCTAGTCAAATGCATAAGTACTTTTGTTCAACCTTTATTCCAACAATTCCCAAAAGTACAAGTCTGTCTTCTGGAATACGGCCTTCCTCTTCAGGGACTTCGTCATTGCCTGCTGTGCGATACGCCAATGCCACGCATCTCAAGCTAGCCGTTGCCATTTCTTCAATAGCACCCTTAAGCTCCACAAGCTACATGAAAAACAATCATTCACTGTAATGAAAGAAAGTTGCTGATGCTATATCGCTTTAATAATACATTAGTGAATGTAACTAAACTAGAAGTGCACCTTTTCTTCTGTAATCTCAATTTCGTCACCCTTCGAATCCAACCATTTGCTGCATAACTCCAACACCATTTCACTAGCTCCCTTCCAATGTACGTAAATTTCGTTTGCTTTCTGAAAAAAAAATAGAGTAAGCCAAGCAAAATGGAAAATACGGCAAAATGTTGCTGAAAGACACAAACACCTTTATCATTACTCCTGCCCGTTTCTTGGATGAATTGAAAGTCTCAACTTGAAGAACAGTTGAGATTGATCGACAACTTTCGAAGTCCATTCCAATCTAGCATGTCCGCCGCAGTATTAAACTCTGTTCCTCTATTCCTAAAAGTAGAAAAGATTAAATGTACCTCCAAACCCCATTGGAGAATTGCCTTCTCTGTTGGACTCCCCGTAACTTCCGGCTCGCCACCATCCTAGGATAAGCAGAGAGGAGCACCCAAAATCAGCATGGTCAGATGAGCATCAGGAAAAAAGAGAGAACAGATAGTTATTATAAAAAAACTACTGTTCGCAATATAAAGAAGATAATGAAAAATTTGTGATCCTTTTGAAATGTGCAAGCATGAAAAACCTTACTTTAATCAGCTTCTGAAATGACAACTCTTAATAGGTAGAAGTAACTCCTTCCTTACCCGACATGCAGATGCAAATCTGATTGACGTTATGTTACAATTCATATATCATACCATTTTTTCCATAATATGTCTAATATGCAAATATGAAATCTGTGAAATCTAATATCTTCAACTGTGTCAGGCTAGAATAACTATAGTACCTTTGGAATGTATACAGATCCGTTACAGTTCTGGGCTATGCCATCAGTTAAAATTTCACAAGCACGTTGACACTCTGATTTTATTGCTTCAGGTACTCTGAAGGAGCCTGCAACCCATGATTTTGTGACCACCATCTGGAGAATTGAAAGATAGTCAGAGACTTGGAAGTCTATTCAAAACGTTAAAAATGCACTCTGACAATAAATAATCAATCTCACATACAGAAAACTTGAAAATTGTGCCATAGAGTAACCAATCTAATAACATGGAGCAAAGAAAGAAGGATTTCGAAGGAAAAAAAATCACCATAAGTTATGAGATTCTTATGTAATAACAATGCAGATACAAGTTGAAAAATCAGTACGCTCGTCTTCTAAGCACACCTGATTCATAGTAAGTGTTCCAGTCTTGTCGCTGCATATTGTAGTAGCAGAACCCATTGTTTCACAAGCTGCCAAATGACGAACCTAAACCACCCAAATTTGAAATTGAAAATGTATTCCTCGTACATCAAAAACCAAGAATTCAACTACATCACTTACCAGAGACTTGTCTGCCATCATTTTACGCATAGAATAAGCTAAACTGCATAACATGAATTTTGACTCAGGAACAAAAAAAAACCAAGGAAAAAAATAAGTTCACATCATACGTGAGAGTCACAGCAAGGGGAAGCCCCTCTGGCACAGCAACAACAACAATTGTGACCTGTAAGCCAACAAAGATTAGAGAAACAAGTATATATTATTACAAGTACAAAAGGCATAAAGCGAAACAGTGTACATACAGCCACAGACAGTATTTGGACAAGCCGCTGTAGTACCACTTTTGCCCTTTTGTCTCCATGCCTATATTCGTCCACAAAATATCTGGTGCAAGAAAATAAAACAAATGTTTTGACATAATGTAAGTGCAAAAGCATGAGTATCACTTATAACACTTATAAATCAACAGAGCAAAAATTACCGAATAATAAGCATTATGAACACAAGGGATGCAACTGTTAAACCCACTTTGCCAATGAACGTTGCAGCTCCATTTAGACGAACCTGTTACAAAAAGCCATCAATTTATGCTTGTCAAATAATATAATCAATGGCTCCTACGCATTCCACCTGAAGAGGTGTCTCTTCCCCTGTATCATCTTCTAATGTTGCCATAACTTGACCCCATTCAGTATTCATCCCAACACTTGTTACCTGACCAAAAGTTGCAACTGTATAAATTTGAAAAGCAGGGTATAGAATTAGCAAAATTTTTTGAACGTACCAACATTGTAGCGTAGCCATCCACAACTTTGCACCCAGAAATTAGAAACGGATGTTTTTCATCAACATGGACCTATAATGTGAACAGAATGGTATATATTATTACACCTTAAGGTATTTCCAAATTTTTGGTCACTAATGTATATAAACATACATAGCAGCCCTAGACACTTAATCATCATATAAAATCTCGGGACTTAGGAGTGGCAAGCAGTACTTGCAACTCCAGTACATGCACTATATTTAGCCTTCCAGGAAAAGATACTAAAGAATCCTTCATAATACTGCTATGTTCTGACATTACCGGTAGACTTTCTCCTGTCATGCTTGACTCGTCTATCTGCAATGAGTGACCTGAAATGACGACTCCATCTGCTGGCACCTGTGCCAGAGAACTTGGATAAATTTAGATAACAGGAATAAACCAACCACGCATCTACTGGATGAAACATAAATGAACACTTGCTTGATCTCCTATGTTTAGTGGCACAACATCTCCAACTACTATCTCAAATATGGAGATAGGAATCCTTCGGCCATCTCTCAGAACCTGCAAATTATATTAGTTATTGATTAGCGGTCTACTAGCCAATGACGTCACTTATGATTCGTAAATGTCGAAATCAGGATTTCACCTGTAATTGAATATTCCTTTTTTCTTCACTTAGACCCCTGAACTGTAACGCTTGCTTATAATCACTGAGCGCTACAATAAGCACACTAAACCAATCACAATCATATTCTATTTAAACTGATTACAGACAGGATAGAATTAAAACCTGTAACAAGGACGACCAGTATGACTGCAAACCCAATGCTTGCGCCGTCATACCAGGCTGACTTTCTGTCGTTCTGCATATCAAATTAAATGTTCTTGGCAGTCAATATTGTTCGTATAAAAAGGTAATAGTTAACTCGTTTGTATAAAAAGGTACTAGTTCACTGTTATATATAGAAAAACATTCTATTTTGTATTTTGTCACTGCGTGCGTTTGTGAATCAACTATCACTGCAAAATCATCAGGATTTCGTGAACCCTAGGTAACTGCAGGTCTCAAATATAATTTGTAACAGGTCCCATGTAGAAAAAGTAAATTTAACAGAACATGATCATCAACCAGGTGCATCTTAACTTGCTTGCTTCTAATCACCAAAATCTCCTACACACACATGTACCAGAAAACAAATGGCTCCATTTGACTTACACTTGCAGACATTTCGAGAATTATTGACAGTACTGCACACACCATCAGGATAATAAGAGTCGTATCTTGGAATGCCTCCCAGACAAATACCTGCCACACAAAACAGTCATCTAAGCTTAGAAGAAGGGTATATTAAGGTGTTGATTCTATCGTATCTTCAGCATTTCAATCTAATTTAGATGTCCTTGCTCATTGTTTCCAACTTACCAGGAAGCCTTTCGGGGGAGTTGTGGAATATCGGTTTTCACCGTATGCTTCCTTCCTTTTTTGTATATCTTCTGGGTCCCCATCAGTTCCTTTCTCTAGATTTGTGTGTAGAGCTTTTGCTAACCCAGCAACCTGCATATACAGAGTACATAATGGCTTTTGAAACTGAATACTACTTATTATTTATATCTTACCCCTCCCAAAGCCTGCAATTCATTCACATCGCGAGCCTCAATCAAATGTGCCAACCGTGCTGGATGTACCCCGAAGCCTTCTGGAGGAGGCTGATCTAAAAGTTATCAATTACATACAATTAGACACAACTTCAATTTTTTTCCAAAGTAGATGGTTGCAAATGCTTATATAAAAGAGGGTAGCACGCAATTTTCGACATGAATATTTGCATAAATAATATTGCCCATCAATTATTCCAACAGAAAGCATCAGTGCAATTGAGCTATCTATATAAGCAACCTTTTTAAAAAACAAAAACAAAAACATAAAACATGCATTTCTCTTTGTTGCTTCACCCAGGAATAAAAGGATGAGCCGGGAAAAAATAAAAAGCAAACCAACCTGATACTGCCCCCTTAGAAGCTTCTTGAAAACGTTTCACAGCCTGACAAACAGAGCTCATAAAAATCATAAGTGAAACTAAATAATAAAGTACATCAGATGGGCTGCTAAATCATACCAAAATTGCCTGAGTAGTAGCTTTCAGCTTGTTCCGACGATCCTGTGCCTCTTTCTGCCGCTTTAGGTCCAAAGTATATCTAAATCTCCGGGATGCATTAAGCACCAACGTTGCTTGCTGCATGTCCACGACATTGTTAACAACTTCTCTCATGTGATACTAGATATGTTGACTCTGTATAGTTAATCCATATAGGCAGTGGTATAAGGAAACCACAAAATCTGAACCCTGCTGGAGAGATTGGCTGGTAACCATGAAGTGAACATTATAAATTTAACTCCAGTCTCCACAAAAGCTTCTCAAACCATATAATATTTTCATTCTAGAAGTACAGATGCTGCGTAGCACAATTTGCAATGTTTTGATGTGCAAGAATTGTTAATGAAGTTGACTTCTCATATGAGAGCATATGTAGGATAATCTTTCTACCAGCACATCCTATCAAAAAGATAATATGCAACTCATGGTAGAAAGATTGCTTGGTCTAATGGCTTTTTAAGGTTTCCAAATATTTAAAGTCGAATGTGCAGTTTTGCCAGTCAATGGAACTCACTAAAACAAAGAACACAGTACAATCGATGCATTTACATGTTAAATTATAATAGAGTTGACTTGTCATGTGAGATTATTTGTAATCTAATCTTTCCCCCAACCCAAATGATGAATTTGCGTTTCATGGTAGAGAGATTGCCTGGTTTAATGGCATAGCTCTATTCCTTCACCAAATGACTGTTCATAAAAGAAAGCTGCTGAAAGTGCAGGCTGAGGGAGAACTGGACAGGAAAATGACCCTAAACAAAGACAGATCACTCTTGGAGGTGATAAAAATAATAAACGAAAGGACCTGGATCCGATCCCAAGAGTGGTAACCATGGAAGTGTCAAGAAGAAATCGGGCAGCAAAGGAAAAACATAAACACTCCTTTAATAAGCGAACAAGTCTGACAGCACCTCATACTTGAGCCGGTGGCTAGGAAAAAGACAATAGTTTCCTGATTTCAATGTGTCAGTTTTTCTACCTATACATGCTTGCTATAATAATTGGTCTCATAGACCCAAGTGGTGTCTCATAGCCATTGATATAATCCTTCTTTCTTTCTTCCAGATATCTAGTCACTAAAAGTGGCTAATGCGAGGAATGATTACACACTCTACACTGTTTAGCATATAAACTACCTGCTCTAATGGCCTTTTAAGGTTTACCATATATCTAAATCTGCATTTCTGCAAATTGATGAAACTGGCCAAGCTAAGATAAAAATGGTCAAAGTTTTGCATATCAAGCTTGTTACATTCATCTTTCTATGTCTTATACATTTAGAAAATTCTAATATGATAGAACTATGGCAAATGTGTACTGGTTTTAAGAAGTAATAGCGATTGTGGTTGGTCCTGTAGCGCTGTTTGGCAGATCTTTCTGCCTGTTAGATAGATTATAACATAGGCAAGACATTGCTCCCTTTGCACTACTGGAGGCCCCGAGATGAGTTGTCAATTAAATATATTGCACCATTAAGAACTTGGGTCTGAGATCGCAGATGTGGCCACACAAAGGCTTTTGTCAGATGTGCATGTCTGACTTCGTCAGACTTTAGTTTTACAACTTCTCCACAAGTTCAAACAACCGTTCCCTTGTTGCGAAAATTATTATGCCTTTGGAAAATACAGTCCCTATAATCCACATGCGAAAGTTGCTCATGTTTGTGACTGCCTGGTTTGTACGGTTTAAGTTTCCCAACTAACCTGTGTTAATGCAATATATAAAGCTTCGCCAAAATCTGACGAGCTCCAGCTCCGGTATTTAATTAACAGACAGAAACACAGGGACTCACCCGCCACTTGTGAAGGCTCTCAGGCGGGGGTTGTTTGGGGGGGATCTGGAAGACATCATCCTCGTCAGTTTCTTCGATTTCGTCGCTCTGATCCTCCTCTTGATTCGCGCGCCTAAATGGGAGCCCGGAGGGCGAACGCCGGATACTCATTCATTCAACAAAAGGTTTAGAATCTTCTCTGCGGGCACTTCAACAACGAGGCACTGTACAGGGGAAGCCTCCCGGAACAAAACGGTTTTGTTTTTGGGTCCCAAATATTAGAACACACGTTTGGAATCGTGCCTTTTGCTGACAGTAGTTCTCTCTTTCCCCCTTTTTTCCTCACTCTGTGTTACCTGCTACTTGCTTCCAAAGACCTCATCCCCATTTTATTTCCCTTTTATCAGTTCTTATACTTACAAACCTGAACAGGTAGAGCACTTTAAAGATAAATAATCCTTTAAATATGACAAAAGTATGCTGAAAGAACATGGGGATCTCGTTCTGTTGACATAGGTCCATTTTTCCTGCAGAACTCTGCTTAATGGGTAACAGACCCATAAACCAGGACTGAATGCAGCAAAGCATATAGTGAAAAAGTAATTAGTTTATGCTAATAAAAGCTTGTTATGCATAAATTAGGATTACATTGTCTTCAAAAAAGGTATGGAATAGATCGCGCAGAAAGTGTGAATCACAGCATATGGTATTTGGTGCAACCACTCCCGTAATTAATGTCGCTGACATGTAGGCTAGATCTCATTTTTACGGGCGGTTCATACTGCCGATCAAAATCACAGCCCTAGAAGTTTAGCAGATTTTCGGGGATTTATCATTCTTTATAAAACTAGATATTAAAACAATTTAATTCTTTGAAGTATTGCAAGATTTCTGCAATGTATAATGAAACAGCCAGAATCTCGTAATAAAAAACGAATGGTTAAGGTCTGTCAATATACTTCTTGAAATAATCTCTGCAGTGGGCATGGTAAAGTAGCTTCGATAATTGCAAATATGGCTAATGCGTATGATTAATGCTGAGAATCTGAGGCTTCAGCTGGAACACTTTGGAAGAAAACTAGGGAAACAATGCAATGCAAAGCAAAAGAAAAAACGAAGAACTAACCCGCCATTTCTTGAGGCGCTCAAGAGGAGGCTTTTTCGGAGGGATATCAAAGACATCCTCGTCGGAACTAGCTCCTTCATCGCTCTGATCCTCCTCTACATTTTCAGATCGTTTGGAATAATGGCCCAAGGCCGACCGCCGGAGAAAACTCATTTTACGAATATGCAAGGACGGAAAAAAAGGGCACTGTAGAGCAGCTTAGTGACCATTTTAAAGGTGATAATACGTGTCCTTCCTGGCAAGCATGCACACAGGACCTTTGCCTAAAATAGTTGGCATTTTTCGATTTTATGCTAATTTAGTTAGCTCTCTTGTCAGCATCCACCTTCATAGAAAAATGCCTAAAGGGGCTTTCCCACGGGCATCAAACTTGGAAGTTGATTCCTCGTGGAGGATTCCCACTCCCATGAAGCCCTCGTTCCAACGGAATCAGGTTTCAAAACTAGACAAAAAGTAGTGCATCCATCCTTAATGCTTAGCGCTCGGGTTTGAATTTAATCTATCAACTCAGATTTTTTTTCCTCGTGCATTAGTCGGCTCAGATTTGTAAAAAAGTAACCTTCACCTCACTTATTCACGGGAACACACAAACCTTCCTCGAGACTGAGTATTCAAGTCTCCGGCTTCAAACCCTTCATGGGAAACCCCCTAACTGTTATGGTGAGAGCATCTTTTGCCAATTCAATTCAACCTTTATGTGCTCCTGCCTCTTGATCGGGCTCCATCTTATGTCAATTCAATTCTACCTTACGCGCTTTCGCGTGTTGACCTGGTGCCAACTGATGTGAATCGCAAGCAACTGCTGCTTCTGCCTGTAGATCCAACGTCGTTTTCCATGTTGATTTCACAATAGCACAATGAATGTCAAAATTGAAGTTGTTCATATTGTTGAAATTTCAAATGTTTGGTATGACTATTCTAAACAAGGTGTGAAATGATCTTCTTGTTTGCTACAACCCTTTAGAAGTGGTGCTCTAGGAAGGGGTAATGCCTCTTTACAGGACTTCATGCACTTGAGGCAAGTGAAATGGGTAGGTTATCACGTCTATGTGGTACCTACATCTCAATCAACACGTTGCATAAACCAATATATGGATTTTAATATAGAGCCATGAGGCCTGAAGAAAAATCCACAGCACCCAGACCATGTGCAAAAAAGTGGCCCCCCTTGAGGTAAGATCCCAACCCATTCATGCTATGCTTTTACCTCGTAAAAGAGTGCGAAATCCCCAAGCCCATCTCCATAAGGGAATGCCATAGATGCTATGCTCTGTGATGATCCTTGTTCGTAGGAGAGGCCAATGAAAATAGCCTTGTATTGGAGAACGAATACATGCATTGCTTCCCATGGGAATTGGATAAACGATTGATTGAATGAACTATTGATCGAATGAATTAAAGTAGTGTTCTCAAAGGGAAGAACAAAATGCTAAAGGGCATATTTAACTGAATAGTACTTGGGAAATCTTTAGTTCCATGAAGGAAAGCCTAATCCACATGCGCAACTTGCTCCAAGTTTGTGAGTGCATGGTTTGTAGGGTTTAAGTTTCCCAATGAACCTATGTGATGCAATATATAAAGCTTGGCTAAAATATGATCCGGAATTTAAACAATAGACAGAAATGCAAGGACTCACCCGCCACTTGTAAAGGCTCTCGGGCGGGGGTTTTTTTGGGGGGATCTGGAAGACATCGTCCTCGTCACTTCCTTCTATTTCGTTGCTCTGATCCTCCTCTTCATCCGCGAGCTTGAAGGGCCGGTGCCGGAGCAGCCCGGATGGAGAACGCAACAGACTCATTCATTCAGCAAAAGAGTGTAAAATACTTTTCAATGGACGAGACAATACACGAAGGAAGCATGTCCTGGAATACCAAAATGATTTGGGCCTCAAAAACTACAACACACGTTTGGCGTCGTGCTTTCTTTTTGCATCAGTTTCTTATTGTTATCAATCTGGACTTGCAGATAAATAATCCTTCAAATATGGGAAATTATGCTTTAAACATGGGTTCTCGTTCTGTTGACATATGTTCGATCATGCCTGCCAGACACTCTGAGGATGCATGTATCAAAGTATATAAAATGTAGTGAAAAAAATAATTTGTTTATGCTGTTTGTGGTCATGTATATAAACTAAGGTTACATTGATAAGATTACATTGCCCTCAACAAAGGCATGGAAGAACTCACGCAGAAAGTGTGAACTCACAGCACATGGTATTTGTGCAATCACTCCCGTAGTTTATGTCATTGACATGTAGGGCTCATTTTTTACGGGCGTTTCATACTGCCAAAATTTTGGCAGTATTCAGGGATTTATCATTCTTATAAAATTGGACTTAATTCTTTGAGATATTGCAAAATTTCTGCAATGTATAACAAAACAGCCAGAATCTCGTGATCAAAATGGTATAGGCCATGTTCAGAGATACTTCCTGAAATAAATTTTGCAGTGGGGTATGATAAAGCAGCTTCGATCGTTGCAAATATGTAAACTATAGCCTATGATTTTTTTTAAAATGCTCGAAATCTGAGGCTTCAGCTGGAACATTTGGAAGAAAACAACGCAATGCAAAGGAAAAGGAAAAACTAACCCGCCATTTCTTAAGGCTCTCAAGGGGAGGCTTTTTGGGAGAAATATCAAAGACGTCGTAGTCGGAAGTAGCTCCTTCATCGCTCTGGTCCTCCTCTACGTGTTCAGATGGTTTGGAGTAATGGCCGGAGGACGATCGCCGGAAAAAACTCATCGGTTAATACAAATATGCAGAGGACGGAAAAAGAGAAAAGGGAATAACTGTAGCGCAAATATATAGGACCATTTTGCGAATATGATACGTGTCCTTCGTGCCACACATGCATACTAGCTTTTGCCTAAAATATTGGTTAGCTTTATAGTCATGATCCACCTTCGTGTGTAGGGTAGTGCTCCACCCACTTCATCCTCCGTTCATCGAAATGTCTATGCTTGTCGTGCTTTGCACTCACTACGATTTTTTCTCAATTTACTTCAACTTTTATGTGCTTCAACGCGTTTGATCAGATGCTCAACCTTACGCGCTTCCGCGTTGATCAGCTGCCATCTTATTTGAACCACAAGCTACTGCTGCTTTCTCGTGTAAGCTACAAGTGATTTCACAACAACACTAACAATGAATGGCAGAATTGAAGTTGTTCATACTGTTTCAGATTCCAAATGTTGGTAGGATCACCCTGATGAAGGTGTGCAATAATCTTCCTGCTTGCTTCCTACAACCCTTTACAAGTCGTGCTCTAGGAAGGGCACTAGAGGCAAGTTGCTTGCTTGCTGCAACCCTTTACAAGTCGTGCTCCCGGAAGGGCACTAGAGGCAGGCGTAATGTCCCACTAAAGAATGGGCAAGCTACCATGTCTATATGGTGCCTTCCATTATATGGATTTAAATAGAGTATTACAACCTAATTGCCCTCATCTACATCTAGCCCTACAAGAGTCATGTGACTATGTCATGGCTCATCTAAAGTCTATAAGAGGTATGTGGCTACATGTTAATGCCCCTTCGAGATAAGATCTTAACACTTTCATCCCATCCCCATGCCTCATAAAGGAGTGAGGACCCCATCTCCACAAGGTAGACGCCCTGGTCTATGTTGATCCTTAAGGAGCTCAAAGCACACACAAAGGATAAGGTAAGGTTATTGGACTAGCCGAATCTAATAACAAAAAATGCGTGACCAAGGTTGTACATTCGAGGCCAGATATTTGGCACGTTCAGCCAAGGCCCGCTAGGCCCGAAGACCACGCCGAGGCCTTACGTGCCAAATATCTGGCCGAAGACGTACAGCCAAGGTCACGCATTTTTTGTTATCAAACGAGGGCAGTCTGAACTGCCTTATCGGTCTTACAAATAGTACTGATAATTAATTATCAATACTCCTCAGTACTATAATTAGTTATCAGCCTACCAATCATGATAACCAAAAAAAAAGGACTCTAGTCTAACACAAAAGAAGAGCCGGTTAAGGAAGTTTGAGCCCTTGTGATGGAGAACGGACACATGTCATGTGAATGGAACAAAAATGGTCATGCATACGGTCACCAGCAGGTCGTGACAAATTTGCATCTCGACCTTTTGGATCTAGAAGAATTATTAGCCTCTATATTTAGAAGAATGGGTGTTGGAGTTATTAGCCTCTATATTTTGGGGGGGGGGGGGGGGTGGG